>JAHWFP010265285.1:0-11001 GCA_023313725.1 Lithobius niger
CTTCGCCCTGCTCCGATAACGTGATTTATACAACTCCTCCAAGGTGTCGTATAAAACTAGGTCGCCTATTAGTTTGCCAATTTGAAATTCGACTGCTCTTAATCTAAACAAAATGTGTGGAGCTATCGAGAGAAAAAAACGCTTCATACTGGCTACTCAGACCCTGTCTATTGCAGTCGCATTCGTTTTCAGTTCCCAGCTTTTTTTTTTAAATTTAATTTCCCTCTAATACAATGGTATCATCATGACGGTTGATTATTGTGTTGTTGGCTTGCTTGGGGGTGGATTTTTGGTTGACGGCCCTCATCTTTTGGTTGTCAACAAATATTTAATGTTTTAAACTAGTGCTATAGATATATTTTTTAGTGCCCAAACAAACAAATACCCAAACGTTTCTTTTTTAAATGTGACAAAGTTCTTAAAAATAGCGTGAATAAGAGAAGAGTGTTATACAAATGATTCGGATAAGTAAAAACATACTCACATTTTGTAGAAGGACAAAGCTTGTGGGTGGATTGTGGCTTCGAGTGGTTGACAAGGAGCCAGCCCGAAAATGTTTGTCTTTTATATGCACACTAATCTAAACAAAATGTATGGAGCTATCGAGAGAAAAGGAAGCTTCATACTGACTACTCAGACCTTGTCTATTTCAACCGCATTAGTTTTCAGTTCCCAGCTTTTTTTTTTTATTTAATTTCCCTCTACTACAATGGTATCAGCATGACGGTTGATTATTGTGTTGTTGGCTTGCTTGAGGTGGATTTTTGGTAGACGGCTCTCATCTTTTGGTTGTCGACAAATGTTTAATGTTTTAAACTAGTTGCTATAGATATATTTTTTTAGTATATTAAGTAAAACTAGCTTACTTCTATCTTAAAATTAAGTAAACTAGCCCTAGCCCATCGACTTCAACGTAGGAAAGCGACGAGACGGAAGCTGCTTGGACAGGCATGATACGGAACATTGCGATACCATCGCTAAAGGTATTTTTAAAGAACTGCAACGATAAAGGTATTGAGGTCTTTTTCACGGTACCGAAAAAATATTCCAGAGAACATGTCGAGTGAAAATGTCTCAAAATGGTCTAACAGAAAAGTGATATAGTTTCGACCAGCCTATTTAGGATGTTGGTAGTACTCACACAGCTGAAAAGAAACTAGTGTGTCATACTGTTACACAGTTAACTATCGCTTCTTCTTCGACAGCTACGCTCTCTACCCTCCAAACGTCGACGAGGTCTACTACCGCTCTTCTACCACGAACGTCGGCGAGGACTACTGTAGTGCCAGCGAGGACTACTATTGGCAAGCTTTCCACCCTTCCACCTTCAACCACCCGCTCAACAACCTTTTTATCAAACAAACGGAACAACACCCGCCTACGGTCAGACCCCCCCCCCCATACTAAAGTGGGGCTGAGCGAAGAGGGCTACGAGTGACCCCTTCCACTCCTTCAAAATACTCCCGTCAAAGTTTTCCGTTTCAGTCAGATCTAATATACTAATCGTTTTTTTCTTTTTCAGTCAAGGTGTAGATGAAAACGGAACCAGCCTTGATCCAACAACCACACAAAATCTCATTCAGTCAAGAACCAAGTCAGCACGTTCACACCCTTACTAAAACTCCAATAATATCGCGAGTCCATACCTTTGTGTGTTAACCATCACCGCCCATAGAAAGAACAAAGAGAAGTGTGGTCCGAAGAAATCGTTTGGGAAACTCCGATACAACATCCTTTTTACGTATCGTTCGCTCCATAGACTTAACATTGTTACCGTCGTTTTTGGGGGGGGTCCATGAAGCCCCTGACATCCCCAATCGGCATACAAACCATTACGTAGCAGTTGGACACAACAAAATATCATTTACCTCCCTCCCCATACAAATCACCACACAGCCATACTGACGTATGTACAACATTCAGTACAAGCCATCCCACCACACGTACAACAACCCAATACAAAAACCCATCCCCATACTAATGTGCACACAACATCCCACCATGAGTACAACACATAACATCCAATGTCGTAGCATAGGGAAAGTTGAGTATGACCCTTGTTAACATAGATTTGTGTTAGAGGACCTAACAGAACATCATAGTAATTGCTCAGGGGATGTGTTTAACATGATGGATACTACAACCCAAAACTAAAAAATACACAACACTCTATACAAAACCAACTCATAGTTAACCCAATACTAATGTGTACAAAACATTCCCATACAAAACCTCCCCCCCCCCCCCCCCACAATGCTAAAGTGTGCGCAACATCTCATATTGTCATCTCCAAAAGAAGTTTCCCTTCTCCTCAGGTTTTGCCTTTTGACAAATACTTGTGAGGGAAGAGTTCGCGCTCTACCCAGTAACCCCCCTTCACGTACGAAGGGCACCCTCCAGCCCTCGCGCTGCTACCCATAACCATAACCCCTTCAACAAAGAGACTTTTCGCCATAATACCATTTTCAAAAACAAACTGTCAAACCCTCCCATAGAGATTAGTAGGTGACCGCCGCGAAAATGGGGTAAGAAAACCACCTTATATCACGATCACCAAACATGCAAAAACCTTCCTGCAAAACCTTCCCGTAGACTTCTAAAGCCTCCATAATACCATTCTCAAAAACAAACTCCCATAGAGGTAACCAGCACCCAAACCGGTATCAAAAAACCCTTATATCCCGATCACCAAACATGATATTGCAAACAAAACAAGACATAACCATCGCTCAAATGAACCACCAAAAGCTTTCTCTTTCAGGACTTCAAAGCGTTCAAAGTATTTCAGCATTGAAAGTGTTACTAACTATCGAGCAAATAAACCGCCAAAAGCTTTTTCTTTCAGGATGAAGACAGAACTATCGTCAATATAAAAGGTTTTCTCTTTCAGTCAAAGTACAGACGAAGATGAAGACAATATTATCATTTCAGTTACCAGCCATGCTATCGCGCGCACAACATGGCCATACTAAATGGAATAGCGCTGGGAAGAGTTAGCCCTTGCTACCATGCGAACAACCCGACCATACTAAATGGAATAGCATTGGGCAGAGTTAGCCCATGCTAGCGCGCGCACAACAACTCCATACTTCCATGCTATCACGCACACAACCCAGCCATACTAAATGGAATAGCATTGGGAAGAGTTAGCCCATGCTAGCGCGCGCACAACATCTCCATACTAAATGGAAAAGCATTGGGAAGAGTTAGCCCATGCTAGCGCGCGCACAACATCTCCATACTAAAGCCATACTTCAGATTGCATTCGAACTGTTACTCGCTAAAATCTCAAATAGCATTGGATTAGTTACGGAAGAGGTTTGTGTACCCAAGTGTAGCATTGTTTCTGTTAGGAGCCGTACTAGAATCCTATACTAACCCTCGGGAGTAGAACCCTTAACTACTCACAAATATAAACTAGTTGCAATAATGTGGAGATATACTTACCGAAAATGGTTCTGTCAACGTATTGGTCTTTTTCGAAGTGAGCACGACAAACTTTGCTGCATTTACTTGGTGTGAATTTTTCACGTCGTATGGCCGCAATCCATTTCTTCCGCAGTTCTTCGTCTTGTGGAAAGAGGTGTCCGCCTGTCCCTTTACAATGGGGAACACAACAGTATGACGGCATATTTGTGTAGGTGGAAACCTGGGATGGCATCGTCTCTGTCGTAATTTATAATGAACTGGTAAATAAAATCTAAAATTACACCGCTAAACAAAGCATAACAAAGCTCAACAACACGGTTTGTTTACTCAGCGTTAAGCTACGGCGAGCCACGCGGTAGGCCTGATTGATTGTCACGCCATCTGGCGCGAGCAATTTTGCACGCGCCCTCATTAGGTTTGCAGAAACCGAGACTTCGATGGCTAGTTGCCCAAACTCATGTAAGTGTTTTCGTTGATTGGCAGAGTTTTTGTAACTTAAAGTAACAAATTCTAGAAAGGCAGATTTGATTCTAAGCAGTACTTAGGAAACATAGTCTGGTAGTATTTTGTGTAATTCCAGCGGTTTACACTTAATAACGGGTTCTTGCGAGTTCCCGGGCTGAACTTTTTCTTGTCGAAATTGTTGTATTTTTCTTTGCATTTTAACATGTAGAGGTTGAAACTGAATTTAATGTAAATTCTTGTGAATTTTAATTGTAAAATTCGTGTTGCTTTAATCTAAAGCATTTTCTGGAGATACTAGTCTGAAATGTAAATAATTGTTTTTTTTTAATATTTAACTGTCATTTAATAAACCAAGAGTTTGTGAAACGCCAGTTGTTTGCTAGTACGATTGATTGCTAGACTTAATTAAGAAAACCACTTATTACTTAAAGTCAGGACTGCAATTAACCACCCACCTGGTGGCAGCAAATACCCCACCTTAAAGTTACTTAGTTAGCCTACGATTAGGACAAATGACTCTCTGTTACCCATGCTGGGCCAGTAGTACAAGTGTGCTGATTCCTGAAAAGTAAAAACCGCCACCTAGAGAAGTAATTTAAGGATCAAAACCATCTTGATGTCGGCGAGGCTTCAAGCACCTCGACAGTCGTAGCTTCGGCCGCTACATTGCATAGATTTGACTGTACATTCAAAAACGCAAAAAAGGCCACCATCTTCCATTTTAGTTTGCATTGTAGAGCCAAATCTATTTATTTTTTAAAAGGAAGATATATTAGAAAGTAATCTAATACAGTGTGTTACGCAACTTTGTAATACATCTTTCTTTCAAAAAATGCATAGATTCTACTATACAGTCTAAAAATGCAAAAACGACCTCCACTTTCCGTGTTAGATTGCATTGCATAGCCAAATCTACTCATTTTTTTAAAGGAATATGTCTTAGAAAGTTGCATAATACAGTGTATTACACAACTTTGTAACGCATCTTCCTTTCAAGAAATACATAGACTCATCTATACGGTCAAAAAACACAAAAAACGGCCGCCATTTTCCAAGATGGCGGTGGGGTGGGAAAGGGTGGGGAATTTTAACGGAAAGTTTACAGCTGTATTCGGAACATATCTACCAAGTTTCATCTCCTTCTGAATTAGTTCCAGGCAAAATGCTAATTCTACTGGACTGATTACATGTAAATAAACTGCAGATTATTTGCAGTTTTACACTTAGGATTGCTTAATTTTACTTTAAAGTATGGTTTTATTAAACTTCATGGCTAATTTTAAACACTCAATTGCAGTTAATTAATTGCTTAATTTTACTTTAAAGTATGTTTTTATTAAACTTAATGGCTAATTTTAAACAATCAATTGCAGTTAATTACGTGAAATACAATGGACATTTATCCGTAACCAAAAGGGCAAAACGTAATTTATGAAACAACATAATATCTCCATAAAACCGTTTCAATTAGAAAAGAGATTCTGCAGCTATAGCTCTTCAAAATCCATTGACATTAACTATTAGGGATGGTTGTATACATGTATACACATCATAAAGTGCTCGTTAAATGCGACCTACTGGAAACAGTAAGAGTACAACCCTATCGTATCGGATAGCCTTAACGACTAGTTCCTCGTTATACACGATGTGCAGGTCGTAAAATGCTATCAATCGTGTCCAATGGTAGTAAAAGATGACCACTACATCACATATTACGATGAATAGGTCGGTTTTACGATTCGATATGTGATGTACTGGTCATAAAATATCTAGGTAGTAAAAAACGACCACTACATCCCATATTATGATGAGTAGGTCATTTTTAACAATTAATATGCGATGTACTGGTCTTAAAATATGATCAGTAGTATCTAGGTAGTTAAAGACGGCCACTACATCACATGTTACGATAAGTAGGTAGTTTTTAACGACTAATTCCTCGTAATACGTGATGTACTGGTCGTAAAATACGATTAATCGGTTCTATACTATGTATTACGATGAGCTGGTCGTATTAAACGGCCAAATTATTATCAAATAACGACTAAGCTAAAAAAAATGTTTGCAACCGTTCACGAAATGTTACCTGTTGGAGACAAGCTTAAATAGTCGTAAATTGTGATTTATTGTAAGCTTTTTACAATCTAAAAGAATACGCACAATTGGCAATATTGTTCGTCTTTCGCAACAAATACTACCACTAAACGTACAATACGACCATGTCAAAAACGTACTAAAAAGTACTCATTTTCTGATCGTATTTTACGACCTAAAATTTCAGTAAGGGGTACTTTGGGTTTCGCATACCAAGAAGGCTCTTGACATCCTTCGAGCCTTCTATCATAATTGTGTTAAGAGGTTTCTAGGGGTGCCAAGATTTTCCTTGAGTCATGCAAGCCGTATTGCTGCTGGGGTTGCTCACTTTGAGGTGATGTTAGGTGGATGTCATTAATTGGTATCGCTCCATTTGTGTTAGCAACAATCCTTTAGTGGTTGCCCTTTTGTCATCTACTGCTGGTTCAGTAGGCTGCATCCAGAGACGCTTTTCTGTTACTTTGGAGGAACTTCTTCTTTCTACTGTGGATTTGGGTCTGTTTTGCAGGACTGACTTGAAAAGGTATCTGGGATGGTATTCAAGGCATTACTACGACACACTGTAAATATGATGGCCACACTTTTTATGTATTCACATTTTTGGGTTTTTTTTGTATCCTCAACTGGATGAATTAAAGCTCATTATTATTATTATTATTATAGAACTGAGGAGAGACATGAAAATTGTGATTTGTAAGGCAGACAAAGCAAATATGACAGTGGTTTTGGATGCGGATGATCATGACATGAAGTTGAGGCAAGATATCCTGGCGTCGGGTATGTACCGTCGAATGGGAGATGACCTTGGAAATGCCCCACTGATTGACCTCGAGCATAGCATTGATCGACTGTGGAGGGAAGGCTACATCAATAAAAACGAATTGAAAGATCTAACGCCAAAGAGACCACAGCGACTTCCGCAATTATTTTCGCAAGTTAAGATCCACAAAGAAGATATGCCTCTGCGACTAATTACAGCTTCAAAGGGAGGAATGGTCCAAAAGTTGGACTGGCTGCTTGCTAGTCGATTGAAGATTTATATTAATAGTGAAAGGCACACTGAAACATTTCGACGAACTGCCAGAGGTGCTACGAGGGATCACAAGCTGGAAGAAGACGAAGTGTTGGTGTCGCTGGATGTAGAAAAACTTTTTCCAAGCCTGTCACATAGGCTAATAGAAGAGATGCTGGAAAATCAGCAAGACAGGAGGGTATACCATCCGAAATTTATGAAAGACAGAATGATGCTAAATGTAATCGCTTCAATTTGTGTTCAGTTCCAAGGCGAAACCGTTCGACAGCTGAAAGGAGCCCCGATGGGGTATTCCAGTTCGCCAGCGATAGCTGAAATGGTGCTTCAACACCTGGATAAATTTGTGCTGGCCAATTTTCCCCTTTAAGTTATGGAAAAGATTCGTGGATGACGTTTTAGCCATTATTAAGAGAAGTGAAGTAGAAAAGGTACTAGAACTGGTTAACAGCTGGCATAAAGATGTTCATTTTACACTTGAGCGAGAGCAGAATCGCACGATCCCTTTTCTAGATGTGCTGCTCACACGTATGGAGGGGGGGGGGCAGAGTACACTTCAAGCCGTACCAGAAACCTACAGCCACCAAACGAGGTACTCCGTATAACTACGGACATCCAGTAGGTCAGCTAAAAACCATAGCGAAGAACGAATTTGTGCGAGTCGTAAAGAGGTCGATGTCTTTGAAAGAAGCAACACCACACATCCAAGATTTGAAAGGTAAGTTTATTGAACTGCGGTACCCACCGGGAGTCCTGAACAGGCTTATTAAGGAAGCGATTCGAATGAGTAAGCAGAAAAGGAAGGCCAAGGACGAGAAAGGAAATGAAAAAGAAAAAGAAGGAGCAGTTAGAGGAGTTGGCATCACTTACCTGAAAGGGACGAGCGAAGAAGTACAAAGGATCATTCGAGCAAGAGGTATAGACACCTACCTCAAGCATGAGAAAGGCTAAAAGAAACGGCTGTTGAGAAAGACCAGAGTGATAGCAGGGGAGGAAACAGAGAACACCAAAGTGAAGAAGAAAAACGCAGAAAGAAAGGAAGCAGAGATCCGGAGTCCAAAGTAAACGAGGAATGCAATGTCAAAGTAGAAAAAAGGCTTAGTGCAGTGAGAAATATGAGAGAAGGGTTGTACCAGATTCCATGCAGAGCGTGCGAGGCATCCTATATATGAGAGACAAGGAAAAACGTGCACACGAGGGTGAAACAGCATATGACCGATGTGAAGAATACAGTGGTGACCAGCAGCATTGTTACCCACTGCATGGCAACGAAAATTTCGGTGGATTGGGGGGGGGGGGCACCACAACAAAAACTCTGCTAGTATCAAATTCGAAAAATGATATACATTTAAGAGGATTGGAATCCTTGGCACTTCAAAGGCACCATAAAAACAACTGCGAGCTTACGAATCTACAGGGTCCTTCCAATCCAAATATCAGATACCTTTTAAATAAAGAGTTTGGGGCGATGTTGCACAGAAAATGGAGAGGCAGCCCTTAAAAATACGGTGGGCTACGCAGGTGCCGTTTTTTGGAGCAGACGCCGTTTTTGAATGTAACAAGCAGCAAGAACGTGATTTGAGAGTGAACAATACATTTATGTGCCTGACGAAGACAGATGTTTTTGTAAAAGCTGTCGAAAATTCGCGAGATATAGGATTGCAAGTGTATGGTAAGATATTTGAGCAAATATATCTAAAGTTTTTGAAAATTGAGTGTGAAACGCGACCGTCGCTTTCCGACATCAAAGTCGCTGTCAGTGACACAGCTTAACGTTTTCTTGTTGAAAAAACGACGTGAATAATGTTGATATTTGTCTAATTATTGGTTACTGGCTATTGGTAACACTTTTTTTGTATCACAAAAATAAATTTTTCCGTGCGGTGAATAAAGCTGGTTCTTAGCTCATTTTACAGATATTGCTGTGGAGATGTGCCCTTTTCATATGGACCTTCCTAATTGGTCAAGTGGATCAGGGGTTAAGGAGTTCCAAACTACCAAATTGATTGTTTTTCATTGTTTTAAACATTGTTATTATGCAACAACGCTAAACTGAACATTAAATAAATCGGTGCGTTTGCAAGGAGATACTGCAGTACTAATGAGAAATACTAATCATTTGAAAAAAGGTGACCGCTGTCCTCAAAATCCAATGAAGGCAAACAAGAATTTAAATAAATATAATAACAGCTTACGCTAAAAAATCACGAGCCCAAGGCTTTCTGTAAAACGAGGGTGCGGCAGGTAAAGCGACAGTTGCAGAACGGGGGACACAATTCACGGTAAGCGTACAAGCATAATAACTAAAGCTCCGATTTTTAGATGACTAATAAAAGAGCGACATTGGTTCCAACAATGTAAATCTACCAAATATTTCTAATCATTCAGGCATGCAATACGACAAGGGTCGATTTTTAATTTGGCGGGGGGGGACCAACCACCCCCCCCCCCATACCCAAGATACATTATCAGTCGGAAAAATGGACCTCAGTCGAAACTACTTAAATTTATAAAACAAAATTAAAAAAAAAATTTAAAACAAATTAAAAAAATTAATAATATTTTGGCGCAGCTTGTGAAAAAAAAATTTGCTCCTAAACCCGTTGATCCCAGTCTATACGCAAGGCAATTCTCTTCACCCCACCCACCTCCCCCACCTGGTGCAAATAGTATAATTTTTGGCAGAGTTGAGGGAAGAAGAAGAAATTTCTCGCCTGGTAGCTTATTTGTTGGGGGTGGGGGGTTGGATTAGCACCCCTGTATACTGCATTCTTTATTCAAACATAATGCGTGGTAATTTTTAAGTAAAGAGAAGTGCACGATTTCAAACTATTGAGCTACATTAATGAGTCGCCAGCCAATTTCTAATTTTCTTCTACAGCAAAATTAAACAAAGTTCTCGGTTTTTTATTTTCCTATCGAAAGTGATCTGATCGTAGCATGAATTTGGAATTCTGCCATTATTTAAAGTGCAGCATGTGCCTTCCAAAGCTGTCAACGAACCGGGGAAATGTCAGGGCTCCATGCGTCCGTACTACAGCTACGCACTGCCCCGTTATTGGCGAAACGGACTCACACGTTCGTCGAATTGATACTACACAACTGTTACACAAATACCTGATTAGCAGGAGCCGCTATTTGTTTGACATGATTACCCGAATTGCCAATATGCATAGATTACTCGGACGGTTACCGGCAAAAAACATAGTAGCCGCTATTTATTTCCGTTGTTTCGCGGCCCCCCCCCCCCCTACATGAACGATAGAAATCCGTTTTCCGCGCGTTGTTGTCAAAACGTGAAGTTACCTGGTCCAATTCCGGTTCAACTTCTTTTCCAGACGCAAACATAATTGGCAAAATTCTTGGTCAAGGACCTACAAACCTTCATATGCAAACGATTTAATCATTGAGATGTTCAAACGTGTGTGGGAAGAAGGCTCTATTATGGCTGCGTGGAGGATAGCAGTGGTCATCCCGATTGTAAAACCGGGCAAAGAACCTACTTCTCCTTCCAGTTATCGCCCAATCGTTCTGACTAGCTGTGTCTGTAAACTTATGGAATGGATGGTCAGTGAGAGGTTGGTCTGGGTGCTGGAATCACGGGGATTCTTATGTGTCCCAGTGTGGCTTTCAACAGTTTCGGTCAACCATTGATCATCTGGTTGCCCTTGAATCAGATGTGAGGGAGGCTTTTCGCCTGCGTCAACATCTGGTTCAAGTTTTCTTTGACTTGGAGAAGGCTTATGATACGATCTGGCGTTATGGGATTATCGATAGTCTCTATAACTGTGGTTTGAGGGGAAGGATGCCACTGTTCCTTTCAGCTTTCCTCTAAAGCGGTTCTTTTTGCGTACGTGTCGGGACGACTTTTTCCCACCCGTATGTTTTGGAGAATAGTGTGCCTCAATGTGGTCTTCTCAGTGTTATCCTGTTTGCTATTGGGATCAACCCCATTGCTCAGCAAGCTGCTGTTCCCCAGTCAT
>JAHWFP010265287.1:9833-58873 GCA_023313725.1 Lithobius niger
ATGTGTAAGGTATAGAGACTGTTAGCTGGTAGAGTTGTTTGTAGCGAAGTCGGATTTTATAGATCTCAGTTTGAATGTTAGTGATTGAAGAGCATAAGACGTCGTTTAGTCGCAAGTTCAATTCAGTAAAACAACGTACAGCTAAATCGGTAGTGCAAATAAACACAACAGTTGAGAAGAACTCTACGGCTAACAACATTATGAACGAAAATAAGCTGATGAGTGAAGTCATGAAAGAAGGTATTAACAACAAAACTGTTAGCATGAAATGAGGGAGATAAGTCTTCAGATCAATGTTGCGAGTAACGAATTTCTTATTTAACAAATCGTCAACTTGACGAAGCAGACTAAAGACACTCCGGAATCTTTTTTCGTAGAGAAAGCAATAAATATAAGTCGAGATCATAAATATGTCCCATATAACGTAATTCACTGCATTAATTATGAACTCAATAGATGCAGATGCAGAATTTGCTGATTGCCACAAACGAGTAGCTCGAACTGCCAAAATGCAGAATGCCACAGTAGTTCTATAAATTCAACACAAAATACGTTTACAACTGTGGCATTGCGTGGAAGAGGTCAGCATATGTGTCTTGATATTCCAAGAAAATAGCCCTAGAAGTTGACCCAAAATGATGATTGGCCGACAAACTCTGTAGCTGACGGAGGAAGAATCTGTGGTCACTCCCAAGCCAAAGGTAGATTCTACATCTCTTCTTTGTGTAAACAACATGTCCTCAAAATTGGTGAAAATATGGAGATTTCTTTAACGTTGTTGTTGCCACCTTTACGAACATACGAAAACTCTAGTCTCTAGATAGGCCGGTGCAGAATGATGTTTTCATTTCCCCATCGTTCGAATATTTTCTATAATGCATGTATTTCCACAGACCAATACGATCAAGAGCTGTACCACCAAACGATTTTTATTTCCGACTTGGCAACTGCCAATATGTTTTTAGCAATCGTTACTGACGTGATATTGTGAACATATCTTTATAAATTCTCTTTATCATTAGAACCGAACATTAACATTTAGTCACAGCCTACCTCCACTGTGTCAAATTCGATTTTCTAAAACTTTGCGATTTAAAGCAGAAGTTTTAGAAAACTTAAAGTTTATTATGCCGTCTTTGATGTATTCGGAAACGAAGTGGAATGGTAGCCGGAAAACACGAAGGTGGTGGACACGACAAGACTCGACTCCCTTCTTTGGCGTGGTAAATTGATGTTTTTTTGTTACAACTGGCGAAATTGACGCATTACATTGTAGTGGAAGCAACGGTTAACCCTTAACCGTATAAAATAATGTAATCGGATTTGAATTTTGAGATTCCGTTAATCGAACCTAAAAATAGTCCACTCAATGAGTGCCAGATTCATCACTAACTTATCCAAATACATTGCAAAACCGAATCATGTTGCTTCCATTTCCCCCGCCCCCTCCTGCTACACACACCCAAAGAGTGGACTCGCACGACTAATCTGCCTAACTCACGAAAACGTACGCTGCCAAACCAACTCTCAGTAATGAAACAAAATCTACTGAAACAGAATACCAGCTCTTTTTTAAAATCGCCAAAGCTTAATATTGATAGAAATGCGTTGTATTGGTGGGAAGAAAATGCTGCACATTTTTTAAGGTAGCGAAGTGAGTTCAGAAATATTATTGCGTGCCTGCTACATTGGTTCAGATGGAAAGAATATTTCGTGTGCTGGTCAAATCTTGAATGCATCAGTCACACTTCAATAACTAACACTTGGTCAAATAGTAAACGCTAAAAGAAGTGCATTATTGCCAGAAAGCCTTGATATGAGGATTTTCTTAGCACAACACTTGCGAGAATACAAATTGCAAATGGTTTTATTGCTGTGCTTGGCCAATACAATAGGCCTACATTTTCCCATGATATTCATTTTGTGTTATGCTGCTAATAAACGAAACAAAATACATTAATTCGTTTTTTTACATTCAATTTTCCATGCAACAGTTTGGGTTTTCGGTTAACTAACCATATTTAAAACGGTTATTCGGTATCTTTAAAAAACCGCTAATTGCAGCTGTTATTGCACTATAGCAAAAGATGGAAAACTGATTTCTGCCAATCTTTGAAATCCTTGCAAACAGAATGTTCACAAGCCGAATTTAGTCCAGTGACATTCAGAAGAAGATTGGTAATGATATTGGAAATTAAAAGCACTAAAGGAATTGATATCGATTTTCATAGTCTGGATAGTTCATATGAAAAATAGTCAAAATCATACTATGTTTCAGGGATAACTGCAACCCGTTATGAAATGCAAAATAACCATCGTGGTAGCACTTCACACATCGCAGCACCCCGGTATCCAACACTGTTACAGTAGCAGACACTCTTCCTGCCGTGGTATAACTGCTACCAGTTGTGGGCAACGCAGTAAACTGATAGCTAACTAATTTTATGGAATAAATAACTTAACAAAGTAGTAGAAGCTTACGCATTTATTTTAAATGCAGTTGAAAACAGTTTGTGTACAGGGTCCAACAACTACACTAAATTTACAGTTACAAATCTTGGCTGCAAAAAAATTGCAAAGTAGGCCTAGCTAAAACTTGCGGTTCGTACCGATCCAGTCATTTTGTTGCGGTCCAGTAAAAAATTATATCTAAAATTTTCCAATCCAGCTTGGATTTCAAACCCTACGGTTTAAGCAGAATTGTGATGTTTTGTGCGATCTGGCAATGCAGGTATGATTGGAGTAGAAAATTATGCATGCTCCGGACTTTGCACTTTGGAAATCCTTTGCGCAGTAGCTCCTTCTTGCATCTCAAAGAGAGGATTGTCATGTAAGAAAGGCGATATTGGTTAGAAACAAACATACCCAACCAGTAAACGTCTCCAAAAAACCAAGCAGCGGTGTTTTTCTTGAGAATTTTACTTAAGTACAATAGAGATAGGTGAGAGTGTTTTTAAATATTTACTTCAGTAAACCGGAACAGGAAATGCCACCACTTTTTTTCAAAATGGCTTGTCTTCCTTTTCTTAACAGGTGGCTGCCGCTTAGTTCATTTTGGTAATTATTATAAGAACTATAAATGGCCGTAACTTCCAAAGTATTGGTCCTAGAGCAAAACTGGTTGAAATTTGGCTCCTATTTAGTTAACTCTATCAGATGGCTACTGGCTTCCATGATGTGTATGTGTTGTGTGCATTTGATGTGAATGATACATGCACAGATACATAGATACGAAAAAAATTACAAGTTTATAAATTAGTTTAAGCTTCAACGAAATTCATTCCATATTTTGTTTTTTCAACGACTTTGAATTAATTGCAGTAACATTTATTAAAATAATACAGTACAGCTAAGCAATATTGTCCACATAATATCTCGTTGGCAGCTTGTATTCTCTGATTCAGTTTGAATTTGCTATATCGAAGGTATTTGTAGACTTTTCTTGGGGGTTTTAGACTGAAGGAATTGAAGTACACAGAACACGAGTCTCTTTTATTGTAATAAGCTATCCAGTGTGTTCCATCCCCTATTCCCAACTCCTGCAAGTCCAATATACCGCATTCATCTGCACTGGGGTGTATAGGTAGCAGGTCTTTCGAAAAACTCTTCTGAATGTGCGTTCCCCCAACTTTGTAGAATATTTGGTGAGGTCCAGGTTTGTCAGGGCTCTGTTCATTGGAATGCCAGCTTCAGAAAGTAACTATGTCCACAGTTTGTTTTGGGAGGTTTTTAAAAATATTTTTCCATTCCGTTTTATGGGCAGCCTTTTCCCCTTCGTCATAGCCGCAGATTCGATTGTCTCGTTGTGTCATTTTATGTATGCCAGCTGTCTTGTATTAGACTTAGCTTCGTTTACTGCCTTTCGATGCCTGCAGCCCCACCAGCTATAGCCTCCAAGGATGCAAGAGCTGGGAGGAGGAGCATCAGTAAGAATCCTCCTTTCATGACTAATGTGTGTGTGAACTTGAGATTAAATCGCTTGCCTGTAGCTCGAGCCTTTTAAATTCTCCACTGGTGCAATTTGGTAACGTGTAGGGACACCGAGATCTTACCAATTATCTTTAACAGAGAGTTGGAAAGACGAACACTTTGCTTTTTGCCTGCCTCAATATTCTTCAGCATTCCTCTCTTTTGAGAAACTGATAACTGAATGGGGTTGAAGAATCTATTTATATACTTATCTGTTTATTTGTATTTATATTTTTTTTTTATTTATTTATATTTCATTATCATCATCATCATCATCATCATCCAAGGTTTAAACATTTAGTATGTCTAATTCTCCAGCCCTCAAGATGAACAATGATGTAAACAAGAAATTAAAAGGTGGAGGAAAACTACCTACCATAGGGATATTGCCAACGTAATTCTGACAATGTTTCACTCGTTCATGTAAAATTTCCTATTTTCTACAATCTACAAACAACGGTTTCTTAAACACAAATAGCAAAGTGTGTAAATTAACGCTAATTACTTAAACCTGCGGTCAGAAATATGAAGACAGCTGTCTTTCGTCATTGATTGGCAGGAATACGATGTCACCATCTTTGATCATAAACTATTGGTATTGTCACTCGGCATCGTTTATCATGGACTATGCTAGTGATCAGCCTGCCAAGTTCAATTGTCACACGTCATTGTAAGAAAGTCCATTAATGTTGCATGGCGTCCACTTGCTTCGGTACTTTAACAGAATCCAGAGCTGAGCGTATTTCACGATGACGAGGGTAAATTCTGATGTGGTGCAACAACTTGATAATTGTTGAAAATGAGCAGTATTTGTGCCTCACAAGCAATAGTTGTATTTCAATCAAGTGCATAAACTGTTTCAATGTGTTTCAATGTGTGAATATCGTTGATTTCAGCTGACTGCTATATGCTGGCTTCTGACTACTACTAGGAGCGACCTGAAAGGGCGTGTCCATGATAATAGGTCCCATCTCTCATTCATGGTCTCTACCCCATGCGGTCAAATTTGGAACGACTGATCGTAACTATTTTCTTGGATAGCACACCTGAAAAATATGCTATATGGGTTTTAACCTAATAGATACGTGCAGAAAAATACCATTTCCATGACGATTAATCCAGGCATGTGGGAACTATACTTGTAAAAGCGTTCCACGAGAATGAAGCAGTGAAGCAAGTGGCTACTGCAAGCCAAGGCCGACTAAGGGAGAAATTGTGTGTTTCACCTCCCGACTTAATGCCAGTCCATTCACGTGCGAAAAATGGATACCTTTTAGTGCTGCGCTTTTAACCATTAAGTAGACATTGGTAAAAATAAAATGGAACAAAAAACACACGCAATAAATTGATATTTGAAACAAAACCCAAAAGAGTGAGTGAACCCGCTAAATTTCAGCCAATCAAAACAGTGATATCAGCAAAAAGATGGCTGCAACCAAGTTGCTACATTGGTTGGCAAGCTAGTTCCACTGACTATTATTAAATGACTATCGTTCTACTGACTATCGTTAAATGAAAAAGTTGACCATTGCTACGGATTGTAGCAATGGTCAGGCCTTCGATTTAACCTTTATTGTAATACTCGGAAGAGTTGAGTTGGCAACAAACGTAGAAACTTGGTGGCAGCCATTTTTGTTCCGATATCACTGATTTGATTGGCTGAAATTTGGCGGGTTCACTCACTCTTTTTGGGTTTGGTGTTGGGTGTTGGGTGTTGTGTTAGGTTTTGGGTTTTGAAACTTATAGCAGGTTCTTTCTGCCTTGTGAGGATTATTTTAGAATTATTTACCAATAATTGCAATGCACAAGCACTTACAATACTGGTAACGAAATAATATGAAAAAAATAATTAAAATACTGTAGAAAGCACAAAAAACACACTAGCATACAATTAAAAAAAAATTTAATTTTTAATAAGAATTAAAAAGAAAACTGATACGTAATGCATTACCTGTTCAGCAATATTTTCGGCTGCCGTATAGCTACAAGGTGCACTAGATTAAAATGTAAGGGAACAAACGGCACTTCTGGTTAAGACAGTGCTTTGAGAGCGTATTTCTTAGGCTTAAAAAAACGTTGTTTTCTCCAACAACAAAAATCGCGCGTTATAAGCTTAAGAAATCTAGTCTAATAGCATTGGCTTCAGTAAGACGACCTTCTTTTCTCCCTCCAGTGCTCCTTGCAGCTAACCCAGTTACTGGCTCCACAATAATACTACGTCATGTCACTGCTCTATAGCTCAGACGCGTTCAACTGAGTGAACCGGCCCGTAGATAGTAGAAGGTCCCTGGGTCTCAATGTATGCAATCGAAGGCCAGCTGAGGGTAAAAGCTCAGGGTCTCTTTCTTCGGCTTAAGGCTAGAACATTTGCAATGCTACGAATAGTGCTGGAAGTGTTAAGTCTCAGCCCGTGCAAGCAATAACGGGGGGGGATTCGGAAAAAGTTAGTGAGTGAGACGAGCAGAAAGTCAAAGTGGCAAAGTTTTCAGCCAATTGCTGCATTTTGAGCTAGTTGCTGCATCCTGTCACTGACAATAATGGAATTACCGATTGACACACCATCCCCTTTCCCTAAATACAAATCAGCTGTCGGGAGTAAGGGTGGTATTGCTACTGGTAATGGGTTTCATTTAAAATGTTTTGGCCTGGAGCCGGGCAGCATGACCTGGCTTCTGCTGAGCAGCCTTTTGGTGCTATAGTACGTGTACCGTTTAACTGCATAACGAAAAGTAGTCGTATTTGACTCTGGAGTAAATTGAATTTACATTTGAATGTAGGTTTTGATTTCATTCATTTTACGTACGAAGTAATTCAGAAGGTGCAATAAACAATACCTGCACTAAATATCTACGATATCTGCAATAAATAATTGGCAGACAATGATGAAATACTTACTAAAATCCATTTTTTTATGCGTGACGCCACAGCCGTGGTATAACAGCAAATATTGTAATAATTTGCAATCCTATTTTTATGAACGTTGGGAACACCACCTGTGATCAAAAAAAAATTGTCGCCCTCGAGGCCCCCCCCCCCCCGTTGGTAGTAACATTGTTAAAGACTACTGAAACCACAGTCAATAAAAATTCAAGCTCAAACTCAAACATACAACTGATGCACTACTTACTGTGTATGGTTGTATTTTAACCCATAACCGCCTAGATACGAACGTACGCCTTCAACGTATAACAGCGAAAAACTAAGTCCCAGCGCGAGCTTTGTGAGGGGTCCCCGGGGACCCCGAGCAAAGCGGGCAGTCACAGCCCAGTGGTCAGCGTCGTCGGCTCCAAACCAAGAGAATGCCGGTTCGAAACCGAGAACCGACCCATGGACTCTAAAAAAGAGGGTCTGAAAGTTTTTTTCAGGCGGTTATGGGTTATTGGTTGCAATCAAGTATTTTCTCAACCCTCAGCTAATTGTATGCCCTATTGCGTTCAAAAGAAATGCATAAAAATGCGTAGTGAACTTTAGATTTTCGTAGAAGGCGTTTACATTTGAAAAGTACGTCAGTTTATAGCCAGTTTACTGAAAACCACAAAAAAAAGGAAAGTATTTATCTTGGAAAGTAGTGATATCACCCCCACCAACAAACAAAACCTAAGCTAATCCCACCGAGTATATGCTCATGGTTAAATAATAATAAAAAAAACCTTAACGATTGAGCCAAAAGTGGCAATGGTCAAGATTTTCGTCTACCATTGAGCTAATAATCAGTTGGATTAGGTTGGCGGTGGTTCGTTGGTGGGGGTGATATCACTACTTTCCAAAGCTAACACTTTTTGGTCAGTACATGGGTTAAGCTTAGTACGCAAGACAGAAAACTTGCTGGCAGCCATTTTTCATCCGCGCATCACGCGAAAACCACAAGGACTAACAAAACCAAACTTTGCATGCAGTAGCACGGGAGTCCGGACAAGGTTTACCAAAAGAAAAATCCAGCATAGGACATGGGGTTGACGAACCATCAGGGTGACAAAATGGACCAATAGCAAGAGCCACAACAACGAGACGGCGAAGCCATTTCTAATTGTTAAAGGCATCCGATTGTTAGAAGATTGATTGTTGATGATAGTCGTGAGTAACGTTGTTTTGGGGTGTACCGCTATGGGCCAAAACCTCATAATAAAATTTGAAGGCCAAACCAAATTGAAGATATTTTCAAATTTCGTCGACCGATTTTGATGTTTGAATACGCCATTTTCAACGTTTTTTCACCACCTTTCCAGTGGTCCAAACCCCACGCAGCTCTCCCTTATTGTTTAGAAATTACAAGGCAAATTTCAAATTTTATTGAGGGATTTAGTATCGGTCATCGGGTCGGCATCTGGTACCGACCAGTTTCGTTTTAATGATCGGCTCGGGTAGTAAAAAGGTGATCGGCCCAACCTTAATATTTTTGTCATGTTGAGGTTAAATCTCAACGCGGCCGAAATTCAAACTGTGGAAAATGTAAGGGAAAGGTGCAAGGATAAAGAAAAACTAAAAGTTAAAGGTTGAGTGTCCACATTCACAGAGACAAAGATACTTCAATAAATTGTTCATAATACTGTCGAGCTAAGTAGCTAGTTACCTTGGGCCTGGTGGAATCCTCAATCCCCCCCTGGTGGAATGATGTCACTACTTTCAAAAGCCGACCCTTTTTACCCAAACATCCAAACAGCAAAGAAAGCGAAGCCCGCTCCATTATGTCGACAGCGAAAATGACGACGGCCCTAGTTACATTCATATCACTACCTTGATTGGCTTAAACATGACTAATACTACTGGCGATTGTCCCATTCAGAAAACAAGGATGCTATTCATTGCATTTTGGGTAAAAGCGTTGTGTGGTAATGCCTGCTGCAGTTTTCTTGAGAACCGCCTGCCGACCTGTAACAAACCGGGCTGATACTTCTGAAAAGGTTGAAATGTTGGAAAATCCACAGTAGCGATCCGAAGTAGGATATTGCTTTATAAAGATGGTCATTGTAACAATTATAAAGGTCTGCAAAATAACTGTGCAAATAAGAAAGCAAAATATGTGTGCAGAATGTGTGTTGTTGTTTTTGTAGTTTTTGCTTTTAGTGAGCATGAACCAAAACCGGATGCAGAATAGGTTTGTAACAATGGAGGGGACAAAAGTAGGATTGCAATGTTGAAATAATGGGTTTCTCCTACCAAGATTACAATATCGGCGTCAATGACTCAATAATATTGTTGAAATAACAAAGTTATAATACGTGCCGTAAATGTTGTACAACTTTAACAGCTGGCTGACGATACGGAAAGGCCTTGCGACTATGCTTGGACGGTTGGCCTAAAATGCTGCTGACATAAAACTTAATCTTACGACGAATCTCTCCTACGCAAAGTTCGAAGATAATTCGAAAGTTTGCTACGAAGTAGCTATTGAACAACATCATGAGTAGAGTCATGGGTACGCCTAAGGACCAGAAAAAATCGCTTAGGCCTACTACAAGTGTCTCGAAAAGCAAAAACGCTTATACTACAAGCGGCCCTAAGGACAAAATACCGCAAAGGACTACAAGCGGCCCTAAGGACAAAATACCGCAAAGGACTACAAGCGGCCCTAAGGACAAAATACCGCAAAGGACTACAAGCGGCCCTACGGAGAAACGTGAGAATGAGGTCAGTGTGATCACTATCCACACTCATGAGACGTCCCAGTCATCATCAGATATTTCAAGTATGACTTCAGCAAAAGAAGTCGTTACTTTTGAATCTGGGACTGGCGACAAGTTCGAAACAACTCGTGAACAGAGCTCTACAAGGCAAAACGTGAGGCTGGAGCGAGTTAGACGTTGGCTAAGTGGATTGGTTGAGGTAACGACTAATGTGTCGAGCAAGGCGGCCGAAGTCACAACGAAGACCGCCCGAACCGTCACTGCAACTGTAGGCGAAACTACGTTGGCTGCATACGAAGAAAGTACTGATTGGCTGAAGGAGAAAGGTTAGTGCTTAGGTGAACTGCGAGTACCAGCACTGACTTTAAGTTTGCTAAGGTCCCTAGGATTGTGCACTGAACTGAAAGCGTGGGCGAGGTAGGTAAGTTTCTTCGTCAACGAAATCTGGAAAAACCTCTGCAATTCTCTAGCAGCATGAACTTTCATGACTGGCTTGGGTTATTGGTCTTGTAGACAAGGCATAGTAAACAGATTATCTAATATTCACTGCCTGCGTTTCATTTTCTACTTGATGTATGCTTGTTGAAATCAAGTAAAGCCAAACAATGTGGCATGCTTGTTACAATTTAAAGGTATTGCAGCAGGAATTGCTTTAGGCGTTTATTCTGCTTTTGTTAGTACAAGCATGCTTTTGAAATCTTTGAGCGAGTACGCAATTTAACATACCGTCAATGCTTGCCAAAATAATACAAAAGTTTCTGTAGATTTTTTTTTTGGTTTCTTGTTAATTCATGCACATGGGTAATCGAATGTGTCTATGCCAAAATGCGCAATGGAGTGCTACACAAAAATTGTGCCCTGACTGGTCTGGCGAGTTTTCTGAATTTAGTTTCGATTTCGGTTACATAATTTTGTCACACAGTTTTTGTAGCTGCGTGTCATTGTAAGTAGTCGTACGGCTGATGCCTGTAACATTAAGATTTAAAGTAGTACAGGAAGTACGCAGTGAATACTAAAATTTAATCTTAGTAGTAAAACCAATACAAAAAAAACACATTTTTTCCCGTTATCAACCTATTTTAATTCCTCTTTTCTATCTTTCTTGTAATCTTCGGTCGTACTGTGGAACCCAGAACCACAAGTTATTATTCCTTCCTTTTTACTTCCACCCCGCAGTGGAGCCAGCATTTTTGCAGCATGGGGGCGAATACAGAAAAAGTGGTACTGTCGCAGTTTGTCACCAGTGGTATTGCCAGGGCCGGCTCAAGGGGCACGCGAGCAACGCAGCCACGTAGGGCCCCTGGTTAAAAGGGGCCCCTGCGCGGGAGCGGAGCACTCATCTTACTATAGCGAGAAGGCATATTTATTGATTAAAAACCCTCCATACTACGTCACATTAAAGAGAAGAAACTTTGGGAACGATGTGTGTCACTTGGTCGAAGCATTGCCAATCCCGAAACTGAAGCTACTGGTAATTGCGGCAGGTGACATTCTGATAGGAAATGAGAAACGCGAAACGGTGGAATGGATATTCTTTTCTCCACCCCCCCCCCTCCCCCTTTTCCTTTTTCTTCTCTACCTTCTGACTCTCTTTTTTTTATTTAGTTTTGTTTCACCCTTTGGGAAGTATGTTTGTATGTTATTTGTTTCTTTAGCCTAAGTGGTGTTTGTTTCCTGTTATAGTTAGTTCCGATTTTGTTTGCTAGTTTTTTTTTTCCGGTTTCGTGGCTGTCGTTTTTGCAACTTTATTTACTGTTTTTGTGGTTCACATACTTTTTGGTTAATAATAAAAAAGTAAAAGGGATATAGGTGTGGATCGTATTAAAAATGATTATTTAATGATTCTAATCGAACACGAATGAATAGATCGGATAAAAAAATGTTTTTAATACTACATTTTTTACCCTGGTGGCCCCAGTTACTGAATCCGCGTAGGGCCCCAAATTGTCTTGAGCCAGCCCTGGGTATTGCACTCGTTACTGCTGCCGAAATTCAAGAATGGTGTCCACCCCTCCAGCCCTTACCCTGGCTCTGCCACTGCCTTCCAGCATGAGCACGAAATAGCTAGGCAGTTGGCCCATATTTTAAATAAGTTGGTTTTCAGTCCCTTGCTTGTGATTTTTTTTTGAGAAATTAAAAAAAAAAGTAATCACAAGTGCTCAGAAAATGACACAAAACCTACGTTACTACGACAGACCTTCCTTAGAGTTGTCGGTATTTGCAAATTAGCGGGAAAGGCTGAGTTTTTTTTAGCTCACTTTTAACGCTTGCTGTTAACGAGGTTTCGGCAATAATTGATTATCAACTGCCACAACTTTCGTAACTACCCCAAATATGCCCAGTAAACTATTCGGTCTAACCTATAACAGTATTGGGGTGGATGATAGACAATCATAGTCGCCAAGAAGCGGCGTTGGTGTGAATATTGCTAAGTGCCAGAGGCATGTTCATCAGTTCAGCCATCTGGTAGAGCTCGGTTTTTGCGTTTTAGTCGCGATACCTGTTGACAGTGGATATTTTCAAAATAATAATTTTAGTTTTATGTTACAGATTTGTATTAGCTTTAAAACCGATTTTAAGTACCTTTGTCAGGTGCCACACTATCACGGAATTTTTAAAAACTAAACAAGTTCGTGTAAATAAGCGTAAATAAGTGTAAATGCTTTCGTCCAGTCAGAAAGTGTGGGCTTATAACGAATGCCCTAACTGACAGAAAGCAGCAAAAGAACGGTTTTCCTGGAGGCGATGTGTTGGTGGGGAGGAGAGCGTAGGAATTGGGGCAGGAATATGAGGAAAGGAGTTAATGTTTCGGCGGCTGATAGTCTGACTATCTGGGTGGGGGAGTTTGGAGAGGCTCTAGTCTTGGTGAAGGAAGGGAAAACTGAGGGAGAGGATGGGCTGGTGCCCGAGTTGGTAAAGGGGTTGGGGACAAGGGTAAGAGGAGGTTGACTGAAAAAAATGAATTTCATCCTGGAGTTAGGGAATTGTCTGCACAGTTTGAAGGGGGTGAGAATTTATTAGGTTTGTCAGGGAAAGGGGAATGATCAGAATAAATTGGAAAGCCACAGACCAGTGGCTATCACGAGAGTGGTATATAAACCACTTGAGGAGGATATTGCTAAGTAGGATGAGGAGTTGGAGAACGGCGGTGGGGGGAGGGGGAGTTTTTGGAAGGGGAGAAGGTTGGAAGATACTGTTTCTGTACTGACACAGACGTTGCTTGGAGTGAGGGAAGGGGCTTGTAGGTTGCTTTTATCGATGTGGCCAAGGCATATGACGGGGTGAGATCGGAACTGCTTGGGAGGGAATTTCTGAACTTGAGGGAGAGGTCAGAACTGCTTGAAAGGGGAGCTTTGTTTGTCTTGAAGAGGATTTACGAGTGGAAAAGTTTTGAACCTCTTAGAAGGGAGTGTAGAGTCGGTTCAGTGTAGAAGAGGACTAAGGCAAGGATGCCCTTTGTCCCCTCTTCTTTTTCTGGTTTTTTCTGAGGGATCTGGAAAAGGTGATTGTGAACACGGGGAAGTGTTCTGCATGGGGTAGGGGGTGGTGAGAAGGGGAGAAGATTTGCAGCCTGTCTTGACGTTTGTGGACAATGTAGAGATTTTGAGGATGGAAAGAAGGTTCCGGAAGTGATGTTGGGGGTTTTCTCTAATTGGGGTATGGAGTTTAATGCCGAGAAGTATGGGTTTCAGAAAGTTGAGGAACATTGGGAGGAAGGGGAAGGAGAGCTCTGGGTCATGAGAGTGAGGGAGTACAATTACTGGATAGTTAGGCTACATGCGAAACCAAACTACCTAGATGAGATGGCGACAAGGTGAGGGGTAAGGCTGGGAGGTCAAAAGTCAAAAAAGGGACGGTAAAAAAAGTGGCAATGCGGGATTATAATAGCTATGAGATTTCAAGACGTTTGTGGAAGAGTTGTTCGTCGCAGGGGTGATGTTTGCGGGCGAGGGGAGGGGCCTGTTGATTTATAAGAAGGAGGGAGAGGGTGGAGAGGTATCAAGAAAAATTGGGAAGGAATATCGTCGATGTGGGCCAATCACTTTAATGCGGGGAGGTGGTCAAAGAGAAAATGGGATGGTCTGAATTTGCATCACGGGAGGTTGCTGCAAAGGTGGGGTTTGATTGTACGGTTCGTGGGTTGCTGGAGGAAGTGGATGGAGAGGACAAAGAGTCTTGTGTTGGAAGTTGAAGTTCGGTGACAATAGGAGGAGGAGGAGAAAATGGAGGAAGGGGATTAAGGAAGTGGAAACTGAGAGGTGGAGGAGCAGAGGAAGGAAAGTCAACTCGAAGGATGCATCAGGTTGAGAACTGTAATATCATATGTAATAACAATGACTAATCGTATGTTAATTCATCATTCGTAAAACATTCCTGAAAAAATTAAAAATGTTTGAAAAAATCATACGATTATATGTCATTCTTTAAATCTTTCGGATGAGAAAAATAATAAATTGCCATCAGTGGAAACCTCTATGATTCGAGGTGCATTATTTAATTTGTGACCATAGCAACTTTGGTGGGGGGAAAGTATAAAAACACATTTACCCCTCTAAATTCCTCATGAACAACCATGGGTGCGGAGTATGAAATACTTCTATACCGGTGCAAGAACTGCAACAATTTCTATCATTAAAAATAGGAAATTGAGAAAAAATTGAGCATCACCTGATTTCTAATTTGATAAATGAAGAAAATAAGAGGAAAAATTATACCCAATGTAATGTGTGCACTCATTCTATTTTCAGATATACTCAAACCGTGGAAGGCCCAACAAGAGGTAATTAAGAAATATGCACCGGTAGCTTTGACAGTCGAATTATACTTTTTTTCATACCATTCCATAGCTTATCGTTGGACACTAGTTTACGTAGTTTGGCTTTATACTACCTTATGAAAAAAACTGCTGAGTTAAGTTAACAGCTAGAATTAAAGGAATTCCATACCAGAATCACCAGTAAAGCTCAGTGCACACCGGAAACGCTGCTCTACGATAGTTGTCATGCTTAGTTACCATGGTCACCATGGTAATGAAAGAGCAGCTAGTTAGTCGTCATGGAGTTCGTAGTCAGCTTCGAAAATCCTTGCCATCACCTGGTAGTTGTGAGAAGCTGAAGTACAACAAACAAAATCTATTTTCTGGATATGGAGCGCAACAACGTGAACTCCGACACGAGTTATAAACGACTTTGATCGTCTGCTTCAATGCAAACATCGACGCGACAGGCCGCCATTACTCGCAGGGAGGAAATTACAATGTCATGCGAAAAACGGAGATTATGGCTTTCACCGGAATGTGTTTGTGCTGCTGCAAATTTCACTGACAGCGAATTTCTAGCTATGACTCCAACATGCTTCTGATTGCTGCGGGGAGATAGGACATATATAATAATTACTTGATGGTGAGGAATGGTGAGAATAATTTGTTTCGAACATGACGCTTCTCCTTTTCCAGTTTGCATTGGCATTTTTGGCCTGCGACTTATGATCGGTCATATTCAGTCCTACATAGAAACACGTCATTTTCCTGTGTGAGGGCGCGTTTGCGCAGCGACTCGCCTTTGCATTCTCGCAGCTAGAACTCAATCGCGATGGCAAAGGTGACATTGCCATGGTAACAACGCTAAATGGATTAGCTAAATCCGACATCGTTTGAGTCAATACTTGCAGTCTTATAATCCGTGCCAATAATATAAAGCATTCCTCATGACGAAACAATTTTCCCAAACGCTTCTGAACTCACAGTATTGGCTGTTTTTGTTGCGAGGCGGCAGACATAAAACTGCCGCCATGTTGGAATTTGAGGTGATTTCTAGCTGCGAGAATGCAAAAGCGAGTGGTTGCGTAAACGTGCCATAATACATATTGTGAAACTTTGTGAAATAACTGTAAAAAATTTCCACGGTTTATCAAACTTGCGCCTAAGTTTTCAATCTGTTGTCGACGAGATTTGGGAAATATACCTGCCCAAGTTTCCGGGTGCTTATTACTTCTTGATTATGCAAAATTGTGCATATAACATTCCGAAAGCAAACGGCAGAGATTATAAAGAGTTAGTCACGGAAACAATGTGGAACCCGATTAATATTCCTAAATATTCTTTTGTACTGGAAAGACTACTGTTAACAATTTTTTGACATATATTATGTCAATTTGTCTCTAATAGTTGTTATGCATTACCATTACGCATTTTTTTGCCTTAATGTTTCGAAATTTTTATATTTTGTTAAAAATTGTTAAACGTGATTGTTCTATTATGGGGGGCAAGGCAGCCTGATCGCATATCTTTTTCGTGCACAGTTCAGATAGGCAAGACGGATTTCGCTTCTAAACTCCGTTATACCACACGCCACGGCTATTTGCCGTGACGCACCTGTCTCATGACTGGGCTGGTCCACTCAGATGGCCAAAGGCCCGCGCTTCTCGTTCGTCGGTGGCTAACTCATGATGACATCACGGCAAACAGACGTGGCTCGTGGTATAGCACCCACTAGTGGTGATTGTGTAAATTGACTTAATTGCTGTTCTGTTGTTGCTGTAGTTAGGTTAGGTTACGTGACTTAAGTCGGATTTAATGGCTTTTTTCTATATGCTGCTGGGCTGCATGGAGAGCTATGTAGCGAGTTTTGCTGAACTGTTTACGAAAAAAATTATGTGGCCTGATCGTTAGCATGATTATCTCGTATGCCATATTCAATGCCTCAGCCACCCCAGGCTGCAATTTCGGGAAGAGAGACGTGTTGTTTGTGGCATCTAAAAGAGCCTAGGCATTTCCTACCTGAATTACCTAGCCAAATTGTTCCTCTCTTCTTCTTGCACCATGTCTACTACTGGGACATCGTCTATCTTCCAAAGGGTTATGTACTACTGTAAAGGCACCATTATAAAATAATAATTATCACAATGTTGAACTGTGACGAACCTACAGCACAACGAGACGGGATATTCTAGTGTCAAATACAATTCGTGCCTAGTTAGGAATCGATAATTTTTATCAATCACTTGTGGCATTCCCAAGCTGAAAAAAAAATACCTTGTGCAAGTGCTCAGTATTTTTTAGTTTGGAATGCAACTATTGATCAAGAAAAATTATCGATAATAAACTAGGCTCGCGTGGTATTACTGTATTGAAAATTTCCCCCATCGTTTCATTAACACGGGTAATTTCTCCTCCAGTATAATCCTCAGTTATATGTATTTCCATGTTTTTAAAGTGCTCTTATAATGAATGTACTAACAACTGGGCTGTGTTGTATTAGCCCGCTTGGGAATCCAGGCAGGGGGCCAATTCTTGAAGTGAAGAGTCTCCCGTAGTGTAAGTGGGAACCCCTCCCATTCCCAGTCCGACCTTGCAACTGAGAGTAATGCATGTGGCTAGTCCGCCACGAACAATCGTACGAGTTTTAATATCAGTAAAATACTTTTTTTTCATGCAGGTTCTTACAAGTGGGGGTTTTAATGCATGGCGCTAGTCGTCTATTGACAAACGAATGACTTTCAGTGTTAGTAAAGTGTTGTTTTGATACAGGATCAAACATCTGAGAATTATTATGCATGGGGCTAGTCATTTATCATAGTCATAAATCGTTTTATTATTTATTTAATTTAATTTTTATTAATAATAAAATTTATTATTATTATTTATTATTAATTTATTTAATTTAATTTAATTTATTTAGTCATGAATCATATGATTTCACTGTTAACGAAATGCTCTTGTCATGTAAGATGTAACAACTGGGGATGATTACTACTTACTCCATCAACAATCTATTACGTTCAATAATGTTCAAATGCTCTTTTCATGGAGATTCCAACAAGAGAAAATTTGTAATGCATGGTTTAGTTGTTTGTTGACAATCGTACAACTTTCAATGTTAACAAAGTGATCTTTTCGGACATTATCGAACAATTGGAGATTATAATGCATGTGGCTAGCCGTTTGTTGACGGTTGTATGCTTTCAATATTAGTAAAATGTTGTTTTCATGCAGGCTCTGTCGATTGGGAATTATAATGCACATGTCTAATCTCTGTCGATCATTCCATAAAATTCGTCATTAGTAAAGTGATCTTTTCATCACCTAATAATCGGGGATTGTAATCTATGTGTCTAGTCTTCTATTTACAAGTATCACTTTCAGTATTAGTAAAGTGTCCGTTTAAAGCAGGATCTAACAACTGGTGAATGTAATGGGGGCAAGTCTCCATCTACCAACGTATGACTTTCATTTGTAATAAAGTTCTCTGTTCTTACGTGATCTATCAAAATGGTGATTATAACGCTTGGGGACAAGTTTCTATTGACCATTGTAAGGCTTGTCAATATTAGCAAAGTACTCTTCATGCAGGATATATTGTTGACAGTCGTGTGACTTTCAACGGTAGTTCAGTGTTCTTTTTATGCAGGAAGGAACGAATTAAATTATATTCTTTAATTCCTTCCGTTTTTTTTTCAAGGGTAAGAATATCACACCCGGTTCTGAACGTAGTCATCCTAAAGAAGCCCCAGAACAAGACAATCCCGAAAATAACATTTCCAATATTCCTGTGGCCATCTTCAATCTTGTCAACTATTGTTTTGGCCCTTTAGTTATCAGTACGTAAATACACGTTTTGTCTCGCTAATTTAAGGAAGTGTGAAGAGGAACAGTACTCTTTATTCAATTTTTTGCTCTTCATGGATTTTGCGATGGCCGTAACTAACTTCCGTAGTGCTTGGGTTGCTGTACGTACTTAATTTATTATTGTCGTTGTATCCTGGTGATGTTTTTATGACAGGTTGACTTGGCCCATCGGTACGGCATTTCACCGGGGAACAACTTTAATGCCGGGTTGGTGAATCAGCGCATGTGCTAAGGAAGCTACATCAGTTGATGGGCAAAAAGCTTCCAAAGTACCTGAATTTTATTTTCTCAGATTTAAATACATCCAAATCCGAAAGACGTGAAAATATCCATGTTGAAGTAGCAGTGGGGGCTTCCGTGAACCAGACCAGCACTCATCATCACCAGTATCTTGCTTCACTGAAGTAACAATAGTTGGCATTGACTACCAACTCGCTTGAGAAATGTCCTGGAACTGAGAGGCAAGACCCATATACAGTCTACCCCAGCAAGCCTTGTGCAAACAACGAATTCTGTCGAAGCCATTAAATGTTTCTAATTCAAAATTTAGCCAAACAATTGCTAGTTTTAATTCGACGATCCATGGCATTTTGCTCTATTTGTCTGCCTGTTGTTCAACAGTTGTGGTGCAACAAATGAACGGATTCAAATGAAAGTTGAAGGGAATATTCTTAAGAAATATGGCAGAATGACATATGTACTTGGTTTTAGGTCAATTGCTAAAATGTTAAATGGCTTTGAAAATCGTTCATCAGACTGAATACAAACTGATTGTGAATATTCAGAATAACATATTCATCAAGAAAGGTCCCGATTTATCATTTGTGCAAATTCAAGATGGTGACGAAAAAGTGTTATATGGAAGTTATAATGCCACACGCAAGAAGCGATTTAATGAAATGTGATAAGAATATTCGTTGAAATATGGCTGAACAATGTTATGTATTTGGCTTTATACCAGCAGATGAAAATCTTAAATGGCGATCTGTCATGAAATGGCTTCGAAAATCGTTCATTACAGCAAATACAAACTGATTGCGAATATTCAGAATAACATATTCATCAAGAAAAGTCCCATTTAACTTTTGTGGAAATTTAAGATGACAGCCTGAAACGGCACACGCGAAATGTTAACAGCAATTTGACAAGATTCGATTTTGAAATACGGCTGAACAACGTACATACTTGGGTTTATAATGGTTAATAAAATTCCAAAATGTTACCCGAAATGGTGTCCTGGTGTCCAAACTATAATTTTTGGCTTATAAATTTTAAATCGTTCTTCAGACTGGCCACTGACTGGTTACAGATATTTGGAAAAAAAGTACACAACAAGACAGGTCTTATTCAACTTTGATGATCATTCAGGATGGTGCGCAGTATGGTGCTGAAAATGGGGTCCAAAAAACTGTTTATTAGTAATCATAGTCAGACTGTGAAGAGATTCAAATGAAATTCGACAAGGATTTATCTATTTAGTTATTTATGTAGATACTGATTCAAAATCTTGCATTAAACCCTATTATAGAGCCAGGAGAGAATTGAAAAGGCACAAGAGAAATTCAAAATTTTAAATAAGTTTTAATTCTCCACGAACTAAAAGAGTAGAGTGGGTTTAAAATGCGGTGATTACTGTATGTAAGCTGTGCGTAATGCCAGGTACGTGTTCTATAATCCGTCAGCGCTTTCCGTAAGCTAAATTATTAGTTCTAGTGGAAACTGGTTTGGTAAATACAGAAATTAGTTTTAAGAGATCCGGACGAAGCACCTCCATGAAAACTACAGAGGGCGTTTAGGCAAATTCAAACTGATTTTAGGAAAGTTAGAATTTGGAGTTTAGTATACAGCTCCTCACATGAGTATTCGTCGTGGTTTAATCTGTCTTATAACAAATGTATCTTATAAGATTACGCATCTCAAGTTCATACATAAAGTATTGTGATGAATTCCACGCAGTGCATGTACTATACGAGGTCAAACCTGTAACAACAGCATTATACATAATAACGGTTTTAGCATCTTTTGCAAAATGTATGGAACGGGTCAGAAAACCGCACAGTTTGCAAGCCGCCGCCTTATAGTGTCCGCGGCCTATCTTGAGTTCGCCCCAGAACGACACAGATAATCAATTGTATGTTTTTGGTAGCAGAGTGCCTTGTTGATATCCACGATGGTTACAAAAACAATGGTGACCGTCGATTAATGCCGCTCCCTCCAGGAAGATGTAGCCGCTCATAAAATACCTACAGGACTGGACTGAAGATAGGCTGCGTACACAATAACAATATTTGCGACGTGCAAGTTAAATAAGCCATTCGACTGAACTGTAACAACAAAATAATCATCTATAATAGAAACTCGTAAGTGACAGGTAATTAATTTGTAAGCAAGGTTTTTTTTTTTTAATTTTACAATTGTGTACCAATGTGAAGATATCACTTGAAATTTACCAAGATTAAATTTTAAGTCGCAAGTATCACACCATGCAGAAAGACTCTTTTAAACCAATGGGTGTCTTGCTCTTCTATAATTTTAAGAAAAAATTTAAGGTCTTCTGAATGAAAGAGATGTGGCATTTCGAAAGTTGCTAAGCCTTCAGCTAAATTACTAGGTCTTCAAGTCAGCACGTGCTTGAAATGATGGAGCGAAGCGAATTTATTTGTAGAAAACCTGTCTCTACACGAATATTACTAACCGCAATTAATGAATGCGAGCATTGCATTGCCCAATGCTTCGAGGTCCAACCACTGTGCTTATTCGTTTTTTAGAATTTAGCTCATAGGATAGCGTTATTACTAAACTGCCCAATGATTTCACATGCAATAACGCAACATACGCGAATCCTTCTCCATACTCAGTGTCACCAATGTTAGCTGCAGCCCTACCTATTGTAATACCTTATGTGATTTATGAACAGTAATATCATAGGCCAGGTGTAACTGTATTAATTTCTCGAACATGATGCTGCATTTTTATTTAAATTGCCAGTTTGTGCCATGATCAACATATCATGAATGTGTTAGTGACTTATCACTTTGAATATCATGATATTACATATGCTTCGATTTCAAGTAGTGTAGCGCAGCTATTACTTTGGTGCGCTGAACACTAAAATTTGCCGGGCCATTCACACCTTCACATTGCTCAACTACAATATCAACGGAAGCTAGAATACAGGGGCAAGACTGTAGCTTCCGTCGACATCCGATAGGTCCAAACTACCATCGATATCCGAGTGACATTGGACAGGTCTTGTTGAGTAATAACGATTTTTCCTGTATATTGATACTGGCCAGTTGTCTGGATGCCTTAAACTGTTTATTTTATTTGTGAAGCTTTTAGTATGGTTGCCGTCTCTTGTCAGATCAGTCAGTGAGCCAAAATGAGCTGTAGAACTGGTTTGCAATTGAACTTATGCTGTACAGTACCCTAAATTCCTTCTTCCCCAAAACAGGATGTTGTTAAACTTTCGTTAGACGAATTTGTCAAATTTACGGATCAGAACGTTGTTCAAAATACAGCGGTAGAAAACCACAAATGTTTATGTAACAATAGAAAAATAAGAGCATTGCCTTTGAAATGCCAATGCAACTCAGGTGACAATATGTATGAGCTACATCGTTATACGTATCGGTCACAATGGAGCTTCGTGATTCCCATGTTAATTTATGAGGAAGATAAATTCGTCTTTTGGTAAAAGTTCCTCCGTGGCTTGTCCAATCTAGAATTGTCTTGACCTAAAACCATCTCCCCACTAATCACTGCTACCATACAAAGTTTCAATCGGTTTGGTCCAGCCGTTTTGGAGGGGTTCAATCGCAAAGAAATGCAGTTTTCGGTTGAGAATGGAGCTTTCGGTTGAGAATAGGGGAACCGAGAGATGTCCCCTGGGGGACACCTGTATATGAAAACCATAAGCACTACTTTAAAAGGTTCTTTTGGCAAGGCACAATACGCACCATTTTAGCAAACTATCACGTATTCCCATTTTGTCATGTTTACGTAACAAATAAGCATGTGATACTATATCGAAAGCATCGCTAAAGTCCGTGTAAGTCCCATTTACTTGACAGTCTCCATATATTGCGTATGTAACATAATGCTGATTTCGGCACAGTCGGCGCAGAATAGCCGCTTCCAATTTCACACTTCAAATTCGCAGCCCTCAAAATAGGTAGCCCTGTAGAACCTTCCTGTCATAAGTATGAGTGACAGGACAATCCTTCCCGACATGTCACGGCACGATTTCACATTTCACACTACTAAATGACGCGTGCTGGTGCGAGATTTGGCGAAGAAACCAGGCTGGCCTAGAAACAAATGTCAGCCAAGGTGGTTGTCATTACCAAGAAGTAAAGAAGGGGCTCTTTGCAAAGTTGTAAAATGCAGACGTAAAGACTGTGACCCAAAATTGTGGATGAAGAATACCAACCTACCCTGTACTGCACAGTTAGCAAAAGAAACTGTTTTTAAAATGGCTGTACCAGTAAATAGGCAATACCACCACGTCTACTGAATGGCCTGTGCCATTGAATTAGCAGTTTAACAGAAATGAAATTTTTAGAGAATTGTAAGCTAGTCCCCATCTTTCATTTTATATATTAGAAAAGTCAGGTCAGCAAGGAAAAAACATGACTAAGATCATAGTTTTGTTTGTTTGTCCGCAGTGGGAATCTCGATAATCCTTATTCTGTTGAAATACACAGTTGGAATCGTGATAATCCTTATTCTATTAAGGTCCGCAGTGGTAATTTTGGCGATTACCGGAGCACTGCAGGGAAAGTACTTTGGAACGGGCTTTGGAAAATCTTTATTCTATTGAGATCCGTAGTGAGAATGTCGGAGGCTTGGGCGATGGGCGTCTGGTAACGGTGGTGTTTAATTTGTAAGGACCTTTAGGAATAATTGACAGATTTAGTGACGTCACAGTATGTGGCACGTCAAGATGCCTGGTGGATACACGGCGTCGCGCACCCACCTAAATCCTCCACTGCAAGCCGTGCGTGGTTGTGCAGATGCCATTGTCAGCTGCTTAAAGGTTCCATCGTTGTTAATGAGCACAATGCGAAGATACATGTTAGGGGGAAAGAGAAAACGTATGCAACGATGGCACATCGTACTCATGTACCAGGTGTGGAAAATGTTCACTGCTAATGGCTGTTTATTTCCACATACAAGACGTGTAAGTACCACACGTAACAATTTGAAGTATACAGTAAAACAGTGTGGTAAACGACATGTAGCACGGGCTCGAGTTAGTTATAATAGCTTTTAGTTTGATAGAAACGAACGCAACAACAGCGAACTCGAAACATTGTTGAGGATTATTACGGCCCCTACATTTTATCATGCATAACATTGAATTTTACAATTTACATCCGACAGAATAACTATTGTCTCTTGCACTTTTTTGATAACTGCATGTATTCCGTTGGAAGAGCCAATTATTTTCGAAGACAGAGGCTGTTCTGCAGCAGTAATAACTCCACTACAATTATTTATGATGGATTGACAGTTTGTATATGGTGTAATTTAATATTAATCAAGGTGTTGTGTTTTCAGGCACTCCATACGCAGTCTACCATCTAGGATTTTATTTGGCTGGCCCTTTTCTTATTGCAACAGCGTTTGTCATCTGGTTGTCAATGGCGCTCTTAATTAGGGCTGCAAGGTTAATGAACGCCACCAGTTACGCAGTAAGTACGAAGTGTAGCTTTACGCAAACATTCTCTTAAGATTTTAACCAGTGCCAGTAATGAACCAGTGCCAGTACTGTGATGAAAGCCTCCATTTTGCCAGCTCGACTTCCGAATTTTGGCGATTATAGGGGCACTGCAGGAAAAGTACTTTGGAACGGACTCGTCCAAGACAGCTAGTTGGGTCTCGGGGAGTGTTGTAAGATTCTATAGCCGGTTCGGGAGCAGAGCATCTGAAGCCAAACCAGTTTACATTACAATAGTGCTTATTTCTGGCTCTCGAGTGAAAATTTGCAACAAATTTCCTAACAAATCTCGGCTGTTTCACTCGTTTTTCAGCATGACAGGTTGCCTAATGCACAATTTCGACTAAATTAATTTTTTTTAAATAAATTTTCTTTACAAATTAAACAATAGCTGTGTAAAATACTGGAATGAATTTGGTCTTTGTTTCTGTTTGTCTCTGAATGTGTTTCTGAGTGTGTTTGTCTTGTTTTTCGGACACGATAAAGTTTGTTTCTTGTTGGGACACGATGAAAGTTCCAAGACGATTTTCATCGGGCCGATTGAACTGACCTTGTTTTCTTCTGTAAGGCAATGAATTTCTTTAACGTTGGTGCAGATAGACTGTATATATAACAACATTTTTTTTCTCCGGCAGGACATTGCGTTGAAACTTGGAGGAAAGTATTTGTTTTACATAGGAGGTGGACTGACGTGGATTGCATACATAGCAAGTAAGATAATGAGTACTTTGTTTTTTTTAGCATAAAGGAAAAAAAGTCGTTTGAAGTAGTTTAAAAAATATCACCAAGTGTTATGCTAAAACTGGACTACTTCTTACTGGAGGAATCAGTTAAGGGCCGACTCATGCAGACGCGATTGTTTGTGTTCTGGTGAAGAGAAAATAGTCCATTAAAATAATAAAGTTTCACAATGAAATAACTCGTTCAAACTCATCCACTCATTCATTTTTTTTGGTAAAAGGCGGTCAATATTTTAAGAAAACATGACACTTTTATTCGGAGATATTAAACCACCTGTTAAAATTTCGAAAATATATGCAAGTAGTTGCCATGGTTACGACAATGGTTACGGCTCGGAGCAGACGAAGCGGAAGCTTTGAAAATGGTGGTCGTCTCTCCGAGCAAGTATTTTAAACCCCACGCCAAAGGAAAGCCCTTGACATCGTCGCAAAAGCAGCCAGTAGTTAATCTTTACAGCAAACTTCGTCAGCAGCATCCAGATAACTCGGTAAGTGACGTCACAAGAATACGGTAGACTGAACAGGCGTTTCATGAAATGCAGTCTTCAAAATCAAAAAGGGTATTTGCAGCCAAGGCTGGGTCATTTTACGTCGCCAGCTAGGAAACGTCCTAACCTTCGTTGGTACTCGAACTCTGCTAAAAGTTAACGATGACGTCACACTTTCGGCAATTGGGGAAAAGATCCTCGCAGTCTATAGACAAGGTACATACAGATCCCAGGTAAAATGATAAGAGCTGCCTTGAACGATGACGGTGATTTGCTAAATTTTGCGCGGACGGCAGTGGGCGTCGTGAATTGCTTATTTCAATGTGCACGAAAACGATACGACAAATACCGAATTGATGAACTTGCTTCACGTCATGGTCATGCTATGTTGCGTTTGCTTCACTGTGCGTTAAATCGTATTGAAATGACATGGAACCAGATAAAAGAGATTTATTGCTGCAAATGATCGAACTTCCTAACTGAAAGAAGTCCAGGAACTTATACCGAAAGCACTAGCTGTACCGTAGTGACAATGTTAGAGTGGGCCAAACTTGTAAAACACACTGACTTGTGGAAAAGTGATAGGATGGCTGACACTATTCTGAAACGAATCGCCTGTGTTGTAAACAATTCAGATAAACAACTCTAGTTCAACAAATGAAGACTCAGACTGCTCAGAGGAAAACTAAAAGATCTCTAAAATCGACTACTGTCTTCTTGAAAACAAAAGCTCTTTTTAGAGCTAAACAAGCGGCTACAGCGACTGCCTAGTCGCACCGGTCTTCTGTGCAGTTCCTTCACTTCCATTGTTGGAGGTGCGCACCTCTGTCATGCGCTACAACAGCTATCGCTATTGTACTAATAACAACCATTACAATTGCTGGTTAAAAATGTTAGCTTTTAGGACTATTTTACATTTGAGGCTTAATTGCCAACTTTTAGGCATAATTTTGACCAGGAGTTTTAATTTCGTAAGTAGCAGCTAACGGAGAGTTGGATTCTATAGTAAGCATATTCATTTTGGAACACGGTGAGCCTTCCAGTACGCAGTTACAGTCTTACAACGTAACGCGCAACGAAGCCTATATAGATCAGTGGGGGAAGTGACGAGAGAGACGCTGTTGATGAAGCCAATGGCGACTCGTAACAACTTGACGTTGCCGTGGTAACATGTTTTTAGGCCTAATTTTCATTTTTTAGACCTATTTTTTTTTATTTCAGTTATGATTTCGTAAGTAGCAGATCGGCCTAATGGAGAATTTGGTTCTACGGCAAGCCTATTCATTCATGCAACAATGTAACGAGACCATTTTAAACGAAGCTAAAATCCATTTGTTTTTATTGCGTGTTATCTTAGGATTTTAAATCGACGATCAAATGGTATTATTTAATTTAGTTACATCGAAGAAGTCTATCAGCTATAAGGAAGTAACGATATTTTAATTTGCCATGTTATTTAACTAACTTCTCACACTAAATCTAACGTTGTAAATGATGGTCGTCAATATCTGGTACCGTTGCGAAGTTGAAAAAAAGCGACGGACGGACGGACAAAGTCGTTGCAATAGTCTTCTCAGCCGGTACGGCTGTACAGAAGACTAAAACGTCCTTTTCAGGGCTACAAAATCTTACGAAAGAGAGACTTCTCCCCTCCCCCCTTTTCCTGCAGATTTTAAAATATGTTTAACTTAGTACTGAATATAAAGGCAATCTGCTGTTCACACTAAATTAACGTATCCTCTCCTTATTTTTGCTACATCCTGCGGTACCATAACGTTTGCAATATTGTACAATGGCTTGATTAAATGTAGCATAACCGTGTCACACACGAAAGCCACTGAAAATAATTTGCAACATTCATATGGGCTTGACTGACTGTAACAAATCCGTGTAACACAGGAAAGACAAAATGGAACTAAGCTCTTAAACAACCAGACGCCAAAATAAATATTCTGAAAGGAAGTACCTTTCACGCAATACTACCTGCATCGCTCAGTTTGGAGCATTATGATATTCGTAAAGCCGTTTATTTTCGTATTTTTATTCCCTCGGAAAGACTGTTTGATCACACAATCAAACCTGTGGAAATATTGTAAGGGTATTCACGTGTTGGTTATAGAAAAATAGGGAGAGGGCACTTGCCTAACAAAAATTACTTAAAAATGAAATTTGCAGGTTTTTTTTTAAATAAAAAATTAATTTCTATAGCAGTTTGAATAGTACACAAAAATAAAAGCCGTGAAGAATTGTAGCCTACTCTTGTTGTAGACTTGGATATTTGAAAGTTAAAATCCACGAAACCCCTTGCCTAATTTTATTGATTTACGAGCTTAAATCCAAAAATAGGGCAGAGAGGGCCAGTGAAAATGTGAAACAAAACCGACAATGGATTCAAAAGTTATCGTGGATACAGACAGACGGACAAAACCAAAGGATAAAAAATTCACTCTTCTTTGTCATTATACGTGAAACAATTTTGAAGGAGTTGAAAGCCAACGGCAATGTCAGGTGTAAAGAAAATATTTGTTAGCTTCCTGGATTTAAAAGGCTTAACGTTAGAAAAGCGATGCGTCGTCCAGTTAGCCGCCGATTCTGCCACCAGCAGCGCTGAGAACACCCCGAAAATGAACTGCTCTAGCATGGGATTGAACTGTGAAAGGTACTCGTGACGCGCGATACGTGGATTTTAGCTTAATACATTGCATTGACACCAAATTATTAAAGTTTAACAACAATTGCTTCATGCTACGTACCTCTTTGTCCACTCGACGCCAAAACAGTCTCCGAAGAAATAATTTCGTGAATTTCAAACAGAACGGCGTTTTCTATTCTCATTAAAAATGTGTTAAACGATCCTTGGGCGTAGCAGTAAATCGTCCAAAGACTTCAAGAATAGTCACCATTACCGTAAAATAATATTCGTTTAGTGCTGCAACACCGGTAAAAATCTAATCGTGGAAGGATTACCACGTTTTTGTGCGTCCCGCTAACACTTATCAATGCTATGATTTGGGGTAGTTCATTTTTCGTGCTTTCACTTCAGCGCATGACTCGGACGACGCGTCTCGCATGCTACGTGAAACCGAGCGTTAAGCCTTTTGCATATAGGAAGCTATGCAGTTTTAGGACAGCTGAGCGTGGAGGGATACGAACAAACGAAAATAGTTCGTAAAACGGCTCTGTAACCAATTCCTCCACTTTACTTTAGTATAATAAAGTTCCGGTAGAAAAAAAAAGTGTTGCACAGTATTCAGGGCTATATCCAAGTGTGTGAGGGGTCGGGAACAGCACCCACCTCGGCGATTTTTTTGTAGTAATACAAAGGCATCGACTTAATTGTTAAAACACCTGGTGATAGATCAGTCAATTCGTTGGTTTACTGCTGGTAGAAAGTTATGAGCACCATGTTTTTTTTTTTGGGGGGGGGGGGGGGGGGGGGGGTGGTCAGTTGGAATCACATGAAATTGTCAAGGTTACTTCCATTTATATTGTCTTTTACATCGAACGATTTAGCAAAACAAGAGTGTGATGTAGAGTCAATGTCATTATTACCAAGAATTTGTAGGTTTGGGGGGGGGGGAGAGGAGGATTTGTTACTCTTTAAAAGTGCCAATTGAGACGTGCTACAATTCATTGCTATTAGTTGCTTGTGCTGCGGGAGTGCCACAAGTTGCTACTCAAATATAACGTAAATGATATCGAAAAGTTCGAGAACTACGCTCACGTCGAAATTTCCTGGGCTCTTATAAATACCCTGGGCCCGGTGCACATTTCCTCCCTCCCCCTAACCCTCCCCGGTCGCCGGCCCTCGGGTATCCATATCATCCAAACGAAATAGGTTTCGAAACCCGTGCTATATACTTTGTTCTAATGGAGTCAAAAAGCACGGTAACAGATTATTTAAATAAAACACGAACAACGTTTCGAAAATTTTCAATTTTCGTCATCAGGCATACTTAATAAAACTAAAGCATGGCAAATGCCACGAAGTCATCCTATGTAAAAGCATCATCACAATAAAAATAAAAATAAAATAAAAGGGTACAATACCATCAATTTAAAAGGATTAAAACCACCAATTTCCCCTCTCACAAGAGGCAGAAATAGCAGCCGAAATTCACCACCCACAACGTTCGTCTTGGGGAAATCAAGTCGAATGGCCTGGTGTATGCAAATCGGGTCACTGTTTCCACTACGAGTGCAAAAAATCCGTAAAACATCCCATTCGTAAACCCTAACAGTAACTATGTTAAGTCTACAAGATGTGATATCCACATGTTTTTGCACTCTTAGTGCAAGGAAACGAGTCGCCATCCAGTCAGTTTTCTGAAAGCATTATGTGGGAACAGACTATACACCAGGGTGGTGTTTGCTATACCGTTTGCATCATTCCAACGGTTTGCTCTCATGTGTTTGTCGCGGAAGGCGTGTACCCCTTCTCGTGACATTTTACGCACACTGGCTAACAAAATGCGTGCACAAAATATCCTCCTCCAGTGTCGGCATGCTAAATGGATGAACTTAAAATCATTCATCATCTTGTCTTCCTCCATCTTCTTATGCTCAATGTGTGTAGGGGTACGTGAATTTACTTTTTAAGAAAAGATTTAGTTGGTTGACCTTCGTAATGACTTATTAGTCTTCATTCCTTTGCTTGTCATTTTTATTTTTCAGCTCTAGCCATTTTAAATGTTTTGTTGCGCACAAACCTGGTGAAATTCATTTTGATGACAACACCAAGTAAGCTGGCTTTTCGTTTTTATATGTATAACTACACTATTTTCATTAAAAACATTTTTTTTTAGCATGAGTACGTAAAGAGTTCCTTAGTAACTTTTCCTACGAATATTTACGCACTCATGACTTTAGGTAGTTTGCGCAAAAAATAAATAAATAGCACCTACAATTTAAACCAAGTGGATGCAGTGACTACGTACTCGCAACCGGTTTTCTGTCTACGTCTGGCACATTTCGGAAATGTTAAGGCGCACACCTCTATCATGCACTGCAACAGCACTCTCTATTATATAATCTGAAAGTAGTAACCAATTACAATTGCCGGTTAAAAGTTAGCTTTTATGCCTAGGTTTAATTTTAGGCGTATAATTGTCAGCTTTTAGGCCTAATTTTTTTAAACTGCCGTTTTAACTTCGTAAGTGCTAGCTAACGGAGAATTGGATTCAAGCGTGGGCTTATTCTTTATAAAAGACGGGGATTTAAGGCCCAATTTTCAGCTTTAGCCTAACTTGTTTAACTGCCGCTTTAATTTCGTAAGTAGCAGCTACGGGAATTTGGTTCGAGAGTAGGCCTATTCATCCACTCAACACGGTGTCTAGCCTATTTTAAATGAACCTAAGGGCACATTTACGCAACCACTCGCTTTTGCATTCTCGCAGCTAGAAGCTAGAAATCACCTCAAATTCCAACATGGCGGCGGTTTTATGTCTGCCGCCTCGCAACGAAAACAGCAAATAACGCGAGTTCAGAAGCGTTTGGGAAATTGTTTCGCCATGAGGAATTCTTTATATTATTGGCACGGATTATAAGACTGCAAGTATTTACTCAAACGATGTCGGATTTAGCAAATCCTTTTAGCGTTGTTACCATGGCAATGTCACCTTTGCCATCGCGATTGAGTTCTAGCTGCGAGAATGCAAAGGCGAGTAGCTGCATAAACGCGCTCTAATGTTTATTCTTGACGAAATACTTTTGTTTTTACGGCTGTGTGTTCCTGTAGTGTTTAAGGCCGACGACCAAATGTTATTTTCATTGAGTGACGTAAGAGAAGGCTTATGAGCTATGAGGAAGCAACGATGTTTTAATTTGCCGTGTTTTTAAACTGATTTTTGGTCACTGAAATCGAATGGTGAAAACAGTTTGTCTCTGTCTGGTCATAGCTTCCTGTATGTATAAGGTTTAACGCTCGGTTTTACATAGCATCGTCCAAGAGGTGCGCTTAGTGAAAGCACGAAGAACGAACTACCCACAAATCATAACATTGATTAGTGTTAGCGGGACGCAATAAAACGTGGTAATCTTCTCATTGTTAGATTTATCGGTGTTGCAGCACTAACCGAACATTATTTTAAGGTCACGGTGACGGTCACGGTCACGGTTTTCGGACGACTTACTGCTACGTCAAAGGATCGCTTAACACATTTTTAATGAGAATAGAAAACGCCGTAGCGTAATATACAGTACAATACACGCGTACCTTGGTGGTTCTTCTTCAAATTCATGAAATTATACCTCCGGAGGCTTTTGTTTTGTCGTCGAGTGGGCAAAGGGGTACGTAGCATGCCGCCATTGTAGTTAAACTTTAATATTTTAGTGTCAATGCAATGTTTTAAGTTTAAAATCCACGTATCGCGCATCACGAGTACCTTTCACAGTTCAATCCGCATGATAGAGCATTTCATTTTCGGGATGTTCGCAGCACTACTGGTGGCCGAATCGGCGGCTAACTGGATGACGCGTCGAAGTTCTAAGGTTAAGCCTTTTGAACATATTAGGAAGCTGTGGTCTGGTACCGTTCCGAAGTGGAAAAAGGCGATGGACAAATGGACAAGTCGTTGCAATTGTCGCCTTAACCGTTTCGGACATAGACTGCTACTAAAATTGATACATCAAACAATTCGTCTGCTTTAAAACTAAAATCGGGCAAAAAAAAAGGTGTGGGTTTACTATTGCTTTTTAACAGTATCCTTTATCTCACGATGGAGAGGTATACTATTTTTCTCTGACATTCCGAATCGACATGAACACTAGCTCGTTTTCCCGGATCTCTCTTTTCAAATTAGTAGTGACGGGACGAGCGAAGGACTGGAGTGGGACCTCGTCAGATGGAACAATCGTGCTAACCTGTCAAACCGTGAACAAAAAATGTGTCCCATATAGTTATAGTAAAATTTATGGAAGTCGACTTGCCGAAGAAAAGAGCGAAAAATATCTATAACGAAACCATTTATGTCCGCAGTGTGCACAAAGAATCTCTGCTCGCCTGACTGCTTTGACAAATTTGACCGGCTGCTTTAACCATTTTATCATCATAGTCTTCATAATTGAAGAGCTCAAGGAAAAAACGGTCAATGTCGATTTTTTTTGTTTTTGAGTTATTTCGTATTTCATGTTAAAGTATCGGAGAATTCATACAACGGTGATAACAATATGCTCTATGCCTTTTATACATTATAATCACACTATATCAAATAAATTAACACAAAACATTCCAAGTTTACATTTTCCTTAGCTTGAGACGTAGCCGGTGTCGCTGCAGTCAGCATTGTTGAGTGAAAACAATGATCGTTCTTCGGTTGAGCGGCTGGGACATTGATCGTTTTTCGGTTGGTCTGAATGGACATTAATCCTTTTCGGTTGATTGCTATGGACACTGATCCTTCTTCTCACTACAGTAGGTTTTCATACGGGAATTTTGGAGCGTCGTGACACTGAGCGTTTCTGCACACTGCTCGTTTTAGATATACATAGCATGAAGTTGTAGTCTCATGATGGAAGTGCCACCTCATTTTCCCTCAAAATGGACATTGAACGTTCTTCTCTTCAGTCATCAATTGTTCAGACCATTTAATCTTACAATTTGTATTTCGAATCTATTGGTGTAAGACTTTTTCCATTTTTACAGCGTTGAATTTCAGAAACTCCGATCGCAAGTAAATTACTGGTAAACGATCATAATTTAGCACGTGGTAGACGTATAACCCCCTCTCTGATCCGGTGGCACTAACGTTTTGTGTGTTAGACCTGAAGCGAATAAAAAGATGACACAGCGATCACGAGCGTAGCCATGGCTGATCTCTATTTTACCATTGAAGGAGCACGTATAATGACTTAATAATCTGCCTTGTCCTCTGTTGTGCAAAACCAGCACGAAAATGTCTCTAGTCGTGTTATTGACTACGTTTTAGAATATACAAATAGCTTGATCATTTGCAACACTGTTGTAGAATAGTCTTCTTTAATATTCGTTCTGGCACATCATTTCTGAAGTTTGTCTGGGAACGTACGTGCATCTCCGACCGGGATGGTAGCGTTTATGTACAGCGTGTGAGCAAAGCCTCCTAAAGTAAAGGCCGTATCAGAAAGGAAAACAACGCCAAGTAAAATCAAGTGGAAGGGACCTTTGCTAGGTGACACCAACTCTTGATGGGTATGTGGCGAATTTTCGTACTGTTTAGGGTTCAGGTGGACTAACGGTTAACAAGACCATCTCCTGTCCAGGGGAGTTCCATGTTCGATCCTGGCCTCAGCCACCCTGGTTTTTTTGGGATGAGAATGGCCCCGTGGTGTCTCGTGCTTATGTCGATTCTGGCATGTAAAAGATCCTAGGTTTTCCGCTTGGATATCCCCAGCTAAATTATCCCTCTTGTCGTCTACTCATCATCATCTGGAGGTGATGAGGGATCTCTTGACGTCGTTATGACGGAAATAGGCCTACACCCTGTTACAAGAGAAATAACAATAAGCATCATATATCATATACTTTACTCAAAATCGTAATTAGCGGACACTGACGAAGTTACCAAAGTCAATCAACGATTGAAGCCACTTATTAAAGTTATCACTTGTAAGATGCGTTGGCTTTTACGGAGCATCGTTGAAGGCAAAGCCGATGGTTTTAGGAGGCTTTGGTTTGAGTCAAAAGTGGTCCCAAGGGATGGGCTGAGGTATCTGAAATTTGGTAAAATCCTAAAATTTGGCAACGGATGCAAAGAATGGTAAACAAAAACATCACCCCTACTGCCCCGTTCCCGCAAGACTCTGCCCATGGGTTGGCTCTGCAGATTGTTTAGCCCAAAATTTACTAATTATTTCTGCAAGACTGTGACGTTGGTATACGTGGTGAAATCAGGATTACACGATTTGAGTTGTAAAATTTACTCGAATCAAAGGATGATGCTGGTTTTAAATGTTGATTGTCGGTCTGCTAGGAATTTATACTTGCCTGCACTAAAACTATACTCGACGTTGCTTTACCTAACATACATCAGAGTAATGTGGGGATGCCTAACCTTTTCAAACTACAAAATTTTATCCAAAATATGAGGGACAGCAACAGCTCGGGATTCTGGATTCATAATGTGACCATTGTCTTAGCCCAACATGATGGCTTTCCGAACGTTATACGTTGACATCATAATACAATGCCTGTGCTTCCCGCAGTGTTTACAGTAACAGTAAAATAGTATGTCAACTATCTTAAGGGTCGAGAGCTTGTAGTTAACTTTAACCAAATACTATGTGACGAGCATCAGACCCGGGTACAACCGCGCCATAACCGCAACAGGTTACTATAGTACCAATGGCCTAGTATAACAGCGCTCAACTGGCCAGTACCTGACGACCATCAACCTTTGGAGGACAAGCAAGAACTGGTCTGGAAACTCGTCAACACACCATCAGGCGGCAGGTGGGTACCTAACTCCAAACGAAAAGCAATTTCTCTGTGATTCTTCAGCCACATCTGCTTGATTTATTCTCTTTTGCCATTCCATTCCTATCTTCAGTCAGGCTGTGAAGTACCCCCATTTATGTCCTAGGCAAAACCATCATGCATTAATTCTTGCCTTTGTCTCGTCAGTCTTGGTTACGTGTCTTGGAAGCTGCATTGATTATATCCGTATTTCTTCGTGTCGATTGATGACATGATCCCAGGCCTATTTTACAAAACCTTAGCAGCTAAAAGTAGTGGTAAATTCATATGCGATTAACAAACGAGATTGTGTTGTCATCCAAGTTCAAATTCATGGTTGTGCTCTGTTCATGGGATTAGCGTGATATGAACAGACAGGGTACTGTTGATTTTACCACATTCATTCATTACACCAAGAATTTATAGGGTTTGGGAGGAGAATTTGTAACTCTAAAAAGTCCCTGTTGAAACACGTTAGATTCGTCCCCATTAGTTCAGTCCGAGTTTTCAGAGGGCGCCACGTGTTCTATCTGGTAATTTTTTCTCATTTTTCAGCCCAAATCTAAAGTAACCTAAATTACAACTAAGCTAGGTTAAATATTAATTAAATATAAGCTAGATTCGTTTAGTTTAGTTTAATTTTAGGCTAAAAACTGAGTAGAAATTCCCACATAAAACACGTGGCGCCCTCTATAAACTAAGACTGAACTAATATGAATGTATCTAAGGTGTTTCAGTATGGGGTCACAGTCACAAATTCTCCTCCCCAACCCTATAAATTCTTGATTACACAAATAGCCATTTCATTGACACGGACATTTCACAGACTGCCATGTCACTTCACAGTCATGGAGATTTCAGAATGAGATGTCGCTTCTGACATGGACATTTCACATTGACAGAAATTTCCCAGACATGGGCAATCACAGGACGCTATATCACCGACATACATAGCAATGAACAGTTAAAAATGTGAAATTTAATGAGCTTTCAGTGACGGCACATGCCAATTCACTTGCACAGAATAATTCGGTCGTTCTGCTTGAATGATTACTTTATTTAATAAAAAAAAAACCCAAAGAAACTATAAAGAAAGTTGAGTTCAAGGCAATCGACGTGCTCTGTCTTAAACAAAGAAAGAAAGGTGCTACGAAGTTGTTAAATGTAACAGCGGTTGTGCAAGATACGAACCTACCACCTTTAAGTCAATCTTTTCGTGGGACAAAAACGATGTCGGGAGAATGCTTAAGTTGCAGTGGTGCCTGAGCTGTCTCATGTGAAATTTAAGTCGATGGAACGGCCGTTTGTGAAATGTTCATGTTGGCAAAGTGTATATGCAACTCAGACCCGAACGTAGCTATTCAGTGCTGTTATTTTTTTTGCACTAAAAAATTGTAGAATCAGAGCGTGGACAGCTTAAAAAATGTATGATAACACAAACTTGGTGGTTACACCCCTGTTTACTTACTTTTGGAGGTTTACACACCTCATAATGGCAAATTCGAACAAACAGTGTAATTGACTCCATACACTGATTACAGGTATTTTAATGAACTTGCTTACTAGGATGGATAACAAAAAATGCTTTGAAGTTTAACAATATAAGTCAATGAGAAAAATCGCTAATTCTGAAAAAAAAATTGTTGACTAGTTTAAAATACAGCTTTTTACAATAATTTGGTATTTTGATGGTCGATAATTCGCATTGTTTTGTGGGGAAAAAAAAGTTGTTTTTTTATTTTGGCTTCAATTTGGTGGTCTCTGAGAGTACAAAATGAGAGAATGCAAAAAGCAATATTTTGAACTAGTGAAAAAAATCACTTTTGCAGAATTGGCGATTTTTCTCATTGACTTATAATGTTAAACTTTAAGCCCAGGTGATGGGCACCTGTATAAATTATTTTAGAACTTTTTCCTTTAGGGATAGTGATTAGGAGGTCGAAAACCAACTTTTCCACACTATTACGATTTGAAATTTAAAAAAAAGCATTTTTTTTTATCCACCCTACGATAAAAATGAGAAGTGAGTGCAAAGAACGCATCACACAGCAAAACATTTTAAACTTTTATATAAATTTTGCAGGTCTAAAGACACAAGAAGAGAAACTATACAGTTTTCGACTGTTAGTATTCTTTATAACTGTTATCCTGCTTACTTTCTGTGTGTGTTTTCAGAACTTCAAACTCATAACCAAGGTGAGCGAGTGTCTAGTTATTATTTTAAAAGCTAAAATAAAATCTAAATTTTATTATTATTATTAATTTTTAAATTATTATTTTATTATTATTAGCTAAATTTGATGCAGACTCTTCCATTTCTCTTTTCGTCCTTTGACTCGCACTGTTCTACTTTTGCGGTCTAGTATCTTTCTTACTCTCTTCTATAACAGACAACGGAAATGGAACAGAAAACCAACAACAACTGAAAGACAACCCCCCCCCCCCCCCAAGAATAGGAGGAAATAACACGGCGAACTAAAATATGGTCACATGCAAACAATGTCTAACGTAGTGGTCCTACATCGCGTCCGATGTTATACTCTTAAAGGGATATACCTCCCAGCGCCATTTTTCTCGATCCTCCACATGAAGTACGGCCCCAAAGGTCTATTTCCTTACCGTTAGTCTTTCCAATGCTAAAAATCCTTTTTAAAATGTGGCGTCTAGGAGATTTTCTGTAGAATATAATGGAACTTTATTTACTAACGACCCGTCAATAAATCATGCATTGCGCGCGTACAATAATCATGACGTTTAATCTCTGTGTGTACATCTACTAATTTTCTAATAATTACCATGAGATCTAAAATCTAATAGACTAATGCGGTAAAAATTAAAATTATTTATTCCAATAGATCGCCGAAGCAAAATTATAAGACACTAGTCTAGAAAATTATAAATTGTGATTTTAAAATACAAGAATCATTCCGGTTTTTGACGACACAATCAATGGGTTCACGGTGGCTGGACTATTAGGCGCAATGCCAATTGAGACAGTAGCTATGTTTTTCACTGCGAAGAACGAAGCTATACCGTCTCAGTTGGCCTTAGCTGTGGTAAATACGCGGATGTGATCGTCTCGTGATGTTGTGAGGCAGGCGGAAGGTTGTAAGGCAGGCGGTATGTTGCTTTAACGTAACTTAAGCAAGATGTCAATCAAATCAACTAAATTAACTTTGACTGTGAGTTCGGAATAATCAACGCTCTCTCTCTCCTACACAAAGAAAAAAACTACAAAGTTGTAATCAAGCGCAAAAATAAGACAAACAATATTATAAGAACATAAAACAGACATAATGGCAGTGGTTGCCCCGCCACTTATGGTTTTCAAATGAAGGTTGAGGGATGTTTATCTTGGCGGGGGAGGGGTTTTGCGGTGTTTTAAAAATTTTATTCAGGTTGTATGTATAGTATACCTTTTGTTGGATAATTGTTTGGGCTGACATTGTCTAGGCTTTATTTAGAAAAAAGAGAAAGAAATTTTGTTTTTTCTCTTTCTGCGGTTGAAATGTTCTAATCTCGATTATGGTTACTTTTAATTTTATAAATTTTTTCTAACTCTTAGTTTTGTGTTTGGACCATTGTTTGTGGCATCTGGTTGTGCCCATTTTGGTTCCTTTTCTCCCTTTCAGAATAAATCTGATCTCGTTTGTAGTTATTTTTTATTTTATACATATTTTATCGTTTGTAGTTGCTTTTAATTTTTATACATATTTTCTAACCCAAGTTTTGTATTTGGACCATGTTTAGTGGCACTGGTTATGTTTATTTTCATTTTGATTCCTGTTCTCCCCTTCAGAATAAATTTTATCTTAAATGAAGCAGTCTGCATTAAAGACTGCAAACCTATTTTAATGTGGCATGAGCACGAACTCGAATCCTGCAGGGTGACACTGTTCCTAAAGACCTAGGCGGTTCTCCACCAGCCTGGAGAAGGCACAGCACTCTGGAGGGCAAAACCGCGCTTATCTTCAGTTTAAAACTACTGTCATGTTACTGTGTCCATTTCATGTCACACAAAACCTTCAATAAAGCTCTCAAAATGATCAAACTGCAACCCCCCCCCAAAAAAAAAATGTTAAACCGCACGCTGGTTGTAATTGGTGTTAGTTCACGTCAAATTAAAAACAAATTATGTAAGATATATACTTTCGAAGGTGGTTGTTTTTGCTTTGCTGTGTATTTTACGGTATTTTTTTTTACGTGATTTTCTCGCTATTTTGCCGTTTTTATTTTGGTTTTTAGTCCCCATTTTGAAAATTTTTATTTTGCCTTTAAACCTCGTTTGTTTCCTCCCAGTACATTTCCTTCTAAATTCGCCTTTTTAGAGAGTTTCAGAGCTTTAAGCAAGTTTATATTAATTATGTATGCTTTACATTACTATTTTCTGACGAAATAGTTACGCGACATCTACAGATGAAACATCGGAAAACTAGTAGCTGTGGTACAAAAATTGTGGGAGGACGATAGATGCATTAGACCAAAATACCGGACGTTGCCTACGATAAACTGAAGTTTACGAAATAAAATAAAATGTTTTTTTTTATATTTTTGCTTCTTTGAGTAGGCTACATAGCAAGATAGATTTCACCAGACACACTGGGAACGAAAATGATTAAAAGCCTCTCCACCATCACCCCAATTAAAAAAAAAAATTAAGACCTGGTCAAGTTTCCTTCCGATTCGGTTCAACTACACTTTATATTACGTTGTATTTCACACTTCCCTCTCCTTCCCCTCCATTGTGTCCTCGCCGAAGGCAAGAAGAAACACTTGCCATGATAGTAATGAACAAAAGTCTCCTATTTGAAGGGTTGAATCAAATAAAAAAGTTGGAATCCTATGATATTGAAAGTGATTCAGAAAGATAAGCACCTGGAGCTTAATTATAGGTCGACTCATCATGCACTTCCCAGGTAGAGTAGCATTTAGTGACTAAATACAGCTTTCCAAACTCAGGCCTTAACCAAAAAAATCGAGTATTGGATGAAGCATTTATACCTTTCATATAACCTTGTGTAAATCTGCTTATAATTTTAAATTGACTCTCCTCTACATAATACCTTGTTGATTTTTTCTTACCAAGTCCCGTTTTTATACAAATCGAATTTTAACTGAGTGACTACGCTAGCTTCTCCCTCTTGCTCTACTACTGCTTGATGCGGAAAGGTCTCCAGGAACAAGCGCACCCCTAGCGGCAATTACTTTCGCCATTGTACTGCACAGCAGATTATCTGATTGTCACAGTAGCTGTAAAGGTTTACCAGTTTTCATTACTGCGGCTAATGATGACGAAGTAATCGCTGAATTAGCTCCTTAACATGGTAATGAGGTAAACATGGTAAACACTGAAAACAATTAGCTGCAGCAAACACTGCAGTAAGGCTTCGGGATAGCTGCAGGTTCCACTTCAGTGACATCGTTTGTAGCAGGATGTACTACTGTTTTACGAAGCAGGTAGTGGATTTCCCTGACTCCGACAAAGATTACCACTCACTGCCATAACCGTCATATGGTGCTCGTTCCAGCACCATGATCCAGCTGAAAAAATCGACAGATTACTAGCACAGTTGAATGTCAGCCGGGTCGCTGGGTCATGTTTTATTGACAGGTCCCCACGTGTGAGGACCTAGTCCAGGTCAGACTCGAAATGATCGTATAACCAAGTAACAATAACCAAATCAAAGATTAAACTCAAAGAGTGCGTTTTATTTCAAGTATTGAAGGGGATTACCAAATACACCGTTTGCAAATGAAAATAAATTTCTTTGTCAATCAATTCAGCAACAATCTGTTTACGATGCTGAACTTCACTGAAATTTAGTTTGTATCTGTTAGTGCTGTAATCATGGATAGTTTTTTTTCCCTGAAAGTTTCGAATGAATGGGTCATTTTTCTCATCGGCTCAGATCGGGTGAACGGTTCTTTAGGTCACCAGATCAAGCAATTTTCAGTTCACCCGGTCTGGAAATGTGACTCTAATCCAACTCTTGATTGGTAATAGGGCTGTTCTGAGATGTTGATGTCAAGCAGCTGAGGGCTTTACGGTCCCTAACATTTTACCTGCACTGACGTTTGGCCAATGGGGAAAACGAGTACAGTACGTATTCATATTTCTGCATTTGGCTTTGGGGGTAGCTTTTGGTGGCACCACCCATACCTTTCGAAAAATGTTGGCAGGATGGAGCAGGAATTTTACATGATGGGATAGTGAATTACTGATTTGATGAGAACTCGAGACGACTAAAGCCCAGTACACACCACAATGTCACCGTCTCCATTTGTCCGGCTCCGTCTCCGGCAAAGCAACGCTGCAAAACGGAGAACACTGCCACACCTGTCCGCCAAGAACGCTTGCTGACCTTTTTATTCCCACCTCCCCCAAGTAATAGAAATGTAATCGTCCGAATGTAAAACTGTAGGTACGCATTGAATTGGGGTCAGTCTTGCCACTAAAACCAATTTGTGCGAGTGCTTGAATTGCTACTAGTTATGTACATTCAATTTTAGAATTATTCTTTTCAATTTTCGATAGTTTTCGATGGTCTGGTGTGCAGCCGCCGTCTTTGTTTCAAGCGCCAAGAGAAAGACACGTGTGGCGCTCAGCGTTTTCATTGGCTGACAGACAACTCCACCGGTCCGTCAACCTCCGTCAACCGGGGCAAAATGAAAATTTTCGAAACGAGTCGGAGACGCAACGGGGGCTCAGCATTGTGTCCGCAGGCTACATTTGAGGTATCGGATGACGGACATGACGGACAAAACGGTGCGGTGTGGCATGGCCTTAAGACAGACTGCACACCAGGTGCAATGACACATCGAGTGTTTGGTGCAGGATAATGGGTGATTAAATTATTGGTTCTTTTTTTTATGGTGGTGTTATCAATATCAGTGCTACAAAGATTGAATCTGAATGTTACTTAAGCCTGGACAATCCTAACATGAAGAACGTGAACATTAAGAACCCAGTCGTGAACCATGGATCCAGTCCATTAGTTGGATTACTGATTTCCCAGCCACCAGAACGAACACGGATGAGCAATTCCATGGCTGTTACTAGCTGTCAACCTCCACTGCACTGTGACTGGGTTGGCGCTAATGACCAAGCTGTCGACGCGCCATTAAGCCTCATTCCCTCCTCCTCTTGTTTTTCCCTAGTGGGGACATAGGTATTAGGGCTGCGGTGTTTGATGGCTCAACCATCGATCGAGGCAACTTCCATATGCGCATGTTATCGATAAATCATTCAAGTCTCTAACAATCTCTAACTGTACATCGTTTCCAAAGGTCTAGCTCGACAGCATTTTCTGGAGGAATTTACCAAGTCGCGCAACACCATTGTCACAATAGTCATAATTGTCGCAATAGTTAGCGACCTCGCCAGAAATGACAGATATTGGAATTGGCATCCACAGAATGTGGTCCCTTCACAATCATAATTGGAATAACAAAATCGTAAGTGCCTAGACTTTATTTATTTTTAACTAATCGTATAGCACGAAGCACAAATGCACTAACGTTATTGTTTATGCAATTTAAAACAAAGTATCATTAATCGCTAAAAAGGCAGCTTATTACAATAATAATAAAATAAACAATAATCATCCAAATTAAATAAAAATTGCCTGCTCGAATAATAAAATGAAAGCTTTCTATTCTCTACCGATGTCGCTTTTCTTTGTTTGTTTAAAAGATAAGATTTTATTTTTGTTTTATTGGCCAAGTGACGGAATATAGTACCGCAGTGGTTAAAAGTGTTTGGTATATAAATATTTTGAGACATTTTGCCAAAATTATTTTGCCGTAGTGGCACTTTGTGTTTAACCGATTCAGAGCTCAGATTACTATTCATCTTTTTGTTGGACAACATGTTTTCCACTCCGTGTTAATTTTTCACAATAATCAGTTAGTCTCGCAAACTCTTGAGGCCTTAAGATTTTTTGATTATATTATTTTAATTTTCATGAAAGTGGTTTTCGTATTGTCCTGAAAAAGAACAAGTTAGCGATTTTTAAAGTCCAAGATGCATTGCAGCTGGTCAAGGTTAGGTATATGCTTGGACGTAGTTTTTCGAAGAGTTCGATAATATGCGTTTCGTATTGCCAGCATTGATCGATATGTACTCCCAAACATTTGGCGTGTTTCCTTTTTTTAAAGCCGTGTCGCTAAATAAGACATTAATTCAACTTTTTATTTTTATTTCAGCTGTCTGTTTTATCCTTCGCTTTGATGTTGTACTGTTTTTTTGTGGTTGTATTCGATGTTGCAAAATCATCAGAGTATTACAGGTAAGATCTCCCTCAAGTTAAGAAGCCGTTGGCTTGTGCACAGCTTCATGGCAGTTTTCACATGTTCAATGTTAAATCTGAAGTTTGTTCTGAACTTGTTTGGAATTACAGGTACGTTCTTCTACGCTGCCTATGTCCTAAGATATGGTTAGAAAAAAAAAGTCGAACGGTATCGAGGGTCATAATAACAACCATGGAGAAATACAGTTATCTCGAAAACTACTCGATGGATTTTCATGAAACAAAGACTGAAATGCTTATTAGATTGCTTACTGTATTTCTACCCTTATTAAATACTACGTTAACTGGCTGAAATAATTGGCCGAGCGAGAAAAACTTGATATCTCGGAAACTAGTGGAAGGATTTTCATGAAACAAAGACTGAATTGCATATTATATTTTGCTGCTTAATATTGCATGTCATACGTATAGAAATATAGCATATATCATAACAATTAATCCAGTTTTTGTTTTATTCAATCCTATCCAGTAGTTTACGAGATACGTTATTAGTTATCAACTCGTGTTGCTCGCTCGGCCAATTATATATGGCTACTTACCGTTACATGTAACACGTATACAAATATAGCGGATATCATAGTAAGGAACCCAGTTTTTGTTTCATTCAATTCTGTCCAGTAGTTTTCGAGATATCAATATTTTCGTTCAGAGTCACATACATTAATCCTGCAACTTTTTCCGAATAACGAAGGCGTTTTTTTTTTTACCGGAACTGTACTTACGTACAGTACAGTACTGTACGTGGGTGCGTGTTAAAATGCTGCCTATGCCGTTGCATCTTGTTCGAGTTAAAGGTGCATTCCTTCCAGTTGGGTTTTGCTATATGTCTCAGGTTTACAACATGACTTCAAACGCGTGGTAAAGGATGCAGAGGTATTCCTTTTCCTACTTTTTCCCTCGTAAGAAACGGTTTTGCTTCATTCACTCTAACTTAATGTAAATGTTGCATACCCTATTCCGTGCAGGATGCTCGAATACAGCGAGAAGGTATGTCCTTTTAACCTTGTCGTCCGGCGAAAGGTGAATTCTTTCTTGGTAACTAAAATGTGTCGATCTTTGTTTTCGCTTCGATGTTTCGGTTTTAAACCATGGGGTGCTTAAGTGGGATGACTTTTGTTTTTCAGTGCAAGTTTCGGGATGCCAGTTGAATTGGTTTCCGATTGAATTACTCGACTGTTTCCCAAATCCCCATGTCAAGACTTGACAATACTGCTAAATGCAACAATGGTACAACAAAGAATCGGGGGGGAAAAAAGCACACAGGGGGGAACAGAACGACACTATTTATTTTACGACAATCAATTGTCAAAATAAATGAAGAACTTTAGGAAACACGCTAAATCTTACACACGTTAGTGTGTTGTCATCAAGTTATAGACAATGGCAAAAGCAGGGACGGAACATGGATATAAATGCGCATTTCTAATGCTCCTTTATTTTTTACGAACAAATTTGCATGGAGAACGAACCTACACATAATAATCCAGGCCGTACCAATGACAATAAAAAGGAAGCGAAAAAAGCCAACGAATTAACTGACTAAAAAAAAAACCCGTTTAGAAAAAAAAAAAAACATTGGAGCTTGTGTCCTTACGGAACTCTCAGCTGCCTGTGAAAGCGCACTAATAAAAACGGATTTGAGTTCGCTCGAACGAAACGAACTATAGTTTGAACTCCAATTCAAGGGAACAAACAGAACAAAACAAAAATCACCAAATACAAAAAAAAAAAAACCGCCTGCATAATACACGAACTAAACACACCTACACACACACTCACTGACATGGTCCATTTTAAACACAAACTACGTTCACTTTCTGATATACCTAAGGAATAAAACTATTCTTGTTCAGTGAAATGCCACAAAACAAACGCCTTTAAGAAGAAAGAGCATGCATGTTTTACATGTTACAAATGCACACACAAATTAAACACATAGCCATTCAAGCGAAACAAAATAAAAATGTAAACCCACTAACGAAGACAAAACAAATACCAAATACAATACGACTGCATAAAACACAAATCAAACACACCCAAACCAAATACAAATTGCGTTCTCTTTCTGATATTAACAATTAATAAAAAATCCTTCTTCCCTGGAATTGGAGTTCAAATTATAGTTTGTTTCGTTCGAGTGAATTCTAGCCGTTTTTATTAGTATGATTTCACGGCTGTGAGTTCCATAAGGATACACACTTTTTTTCTAAATGGTGAAGCCGTTCTTTGTTCAGTTATAAGTCATAAATTCATTTAGTTCAGCGGTACACATTCCAAAAATATACTTTAATTTTGTTAAATCGTCTCACACGGCAGGGAAAAAAAGGGAAATAAATCTAGGGTTGACGCAACCGAACACCAGTTGCACTTCGTCCACGTCGACCTTTCATATCCTGTGGTCCTGGGTCTGATGACTTTGGCTGTGAACTTCATATCAAGCCTGTGTTATGATGATTACTAATTACCACTTAGTAACAATTGTGTATCATACTGTATGATTTTAAACTGCTATTGTTATCGTTGCCTAGGACGTGTGACCTGATGGGTCTCCTGGTTACCAACTAACTTCCTTCTTGATAATTGCCAAACTAAGATGTCTTCCTCAGCGAGTCTTTCGACTAGTCCATTAGTATTCTTAGGCCGGGTTTCGCAAGGCCAATATTCCCGCTTTTAGGCCGGGTTTACGCAACGACTCGCCTTTGCATTCTCTCAGCGAGAATTTAATCACAATGGCAAAGTTGTCATTGCCATGGTAACAAAGCTATCTGAATTAGCTAAATGCGACGTCGTTTGAGTAAATGCTTTAAGTCTTATAATGTGACAAAAGAATAAGAATTCCTCCTGACGAAATTTTCACAGCCCCTTCCGAACTCGGATTATTCAGCGATTTCATTGCGAGTCGACATAGCTAAAACATCCGCCATGTTGGAATTTCAGATGATTTCTAGCTTCTAGCTGCGAGAATGCAAAGGCGAGCCGTTGCGTAAACGCGCCCTTACTTGGTCCAAAAGTGTTGGCTGCTTCTCGCCTTTGCCGGAGAACGCATGCGGCTTTCGAGTTGTCTATACATCATAACCATGGCAACAACGCGGACCCAAATCATCTCCTGCCTCGCGACACGACGTAATATGATGCCTGCAACATGACAGCATCGATTTATGACAACCAAATAATAACTTTTACTGCAGTACAAGACGACAGATCGCTTTGTGAATGCCGGGGTTCGATGGTTTGCATTCGATTCGATAACCCCCCCCCCCCCCCGAAACGGACGCTATGTTGGATTTTTTGAATTCTCGCTGCGAGCAGCTGTTTATTCTACCGTCGTCTGATCACTGCTGGAAGCTGTTCTTTGAACGAGAATAGGAAATTTTCGAAAAGCGTGAAAAGACAACACTGTTGTAGCAATGTTTAAAATGACTGTTGCATTTTTTTTCTTTATCCATGTTGTTATTTATATTGCGTTTAATTTGTTATCTTTTATACCACATTCATTTATTAGAAACAGGTAACTAATCGTAAATAAATAACGCTTGACTAGCAAAAGTAGCGTTCGGCGAGCGAGAATGTCTCGTTACATAAATGCGCCCTTACAGTTTCACCGAAAGAATTATAACCCCAAGCCGCCGTATTGTCTTGGCCTTTGCTGGTTGCCCTCCCTGGTTATTATGGTGGACGAGCTCGCAAGGTCTACACATAATAATGGCTATTAAAACCTGACCCGCTAAAGGTGGAGTCAGCCCATTTCTTCCTTAGGCCTAAGAACCATCCTTTCCACCTCTCAATGTGTCTTCCGGTTCCACCACTTCACTTCCGTCGACACACCACTTAAATCGTTTGAACTAATGTTGCAAAAGTGTGTCGCACAGGAAAACCAACATAGAACCTTGCAGTTTTATTTTCTTATGTGACTTCCATTCCATTTCTAAAACTTCTGGTAAAGTTCGAAAATTCATCTACGTGAGCATAAGTTTGCTTTAGATGATGCTAACCTCCAAATAAGGATTAACATCATAATTCGCAATATATAGGGACGAAATTATGCATCGGCAGCAACATAAGCATAACATTTGCAACGATAGAAAAAGTCAAACAAACAATGACAAACTATGCCTGGTCGTGCAGAGTATCGCATTATTGGCTGGTTAAAGGTTTTGATTTGCTGATTTTGTTGATGAAAAAAATGAACGAATCCGCATTTAGACAAAATAATTTCAAGTTTTAAACCTAATGACGATATGTTGGCAATTTCGTGGCCAGTAAGCCTCGACATATAGTAGCCTGATACGACGGAAATGCGTATTTATTTTGCAGATGCAGGCTTCCAGAGCCGAGCTGAACTTTTTCAAAGTTGATGGAGTAACAACAGGAGCGAATAAATGCCATGCACGTGCGTGGGACGTGGGAGTAGCCATATTGTAACTCTCACTCTGTATTCTACATTTGCACAAGGCCGTTTGGTAGAGAAGTAGCACGTTCCAGCTTCTGGTCCCAATCCGGTTGATTTAATATCGCCAAAATCGTATTTTACCAGAGCAGTGTTAAGAGGATTTTTTTTTATCTTCCGGGCGCGTACGAGAATTGGCAGAATCTAGAGGCATGACACGGAGTTTCTACTCCAGTTGGACTTGGCTCGAGAAACAAATTGCATTCCTAGTCATAAGTTCAGTGACACGCTAGTTCTTGCGAACTAACACATGTTTGGACTACTCTCAGGGCAAAGGATATTTTTCAAACGTATTTATTAGGTAAAAACTTACCCAGCGTAATTTTTAACGTAACGTTCTCCGCAAAAGTAAAAACGGACACTAGTTCGTCAACTGGCCGCATGGACTCAGGACTCAGGACTCAGGACGAACGACGGAACAAGCGGTAGAACAAGTTGTGTTGGAGACGACTCCTTCATTCCTCCCAAGCTACCAATCATTTCATGCGCGATTGTTATTGCGTACTTACCACTGGTTTACCGCTTGGTATACCACTGTAATACGAAGATGGGGGGGGGCGCCCCCCGGAAGGATGCGGTAGTATTTCAAGACCCACAAAAAGGAACACGTTCCTTCATAAACCAAAATAAAAACCAGAGCTTAAACTTCAAAAATTTGTAATCTTAAAGAAATAATAACACACATCGACTTTAGGAGCTAATTTTTTTTAGTATTCTTTAGTCAAGTCGTTAGACACCAATTATTAGTTTACGTGCTGTGTTCAAAGCTAAACACAGTAAATAAACACCAAAAAAAAAAAAAAACATTGGGATACAGCAGTAGGTTTCACATGGACTAAACTGCAACAACACTGCGTTATCTGAAACCTTACAGGAAAGTGTATTCATGTTCCTTTGCTGTTTTGACTTCGGATCAGTTCAACCTTACCTTGAACATCAAACGAGCTCGTTTTTGTTTTCTTATAGTATTTCTGTCCGGTCACTTAAGAGGATTTTGGAGGATTCGCAGCCGAGGAGGGCAAGAGACTTGCCTTGGTCTCTAATTTTGTAAAGCTTTATAGTTATTGGGGTCGGTAGTGTTCAGGGTGATTGTGACCACACTCACATATGCTTTTGCCCAAACTTAGTGCGGACTTTTCACTAGTCTAGTATCATAAAGCAAAGGTTCACAGTTTATTGTGAAACTTGGCAACTTGGGATGTTGTTGCCTCGACTAACAATTCGATCTGCGCGATTATCCCTGCGGTAAAGCTTTAAATGATGTCATCCACGAAGGACAGTTTTTTTTTTCACACGTTACGGATCGTTCTAGCTTGGGATAGACTGGGAGTCGTGGTGGAGGGGAGGCCTAGACGGAGAATGTCCGTGTGTAGGACAGTGCGTCTGTTAGCCCTACTCTTGGCATTCTAATTCTATAATAACTAAAGAGATTGGGAGGGGGAGGGAGTAGGCCAGTGCATCTATTACCATTAAGTATAGGATTGCACTAACTAAACCTAAAAGGTAATTTTTTGTTGTTGTTTGATATGGAGACCGAATCAATTTTTGCCAAATGTCGCAAGTGGGGGGAGGGGAAAGGGCAGTATTTAAATCGACTACCCATCCAAATTCAACTACGTTTAGCAAAGGGGAGGACGGAAAGGGAAGTAGAGGGACGGATAGGAGGACGGGAAGGAGAGAGGGCG
>JAHWFP010265287.1:59273-72910 GCA_023313725.1 Lithobius niger
AAAGGGAAGTAGAGGGACGGATAGGAGGACGGGAAGGAGAGAGGGCGAGGGAGAGAATGGGAGGGATAAGGAGAGGATTAGAGGAAAAGGGGGGGGGGGGATTACAGAAAGAAAAATTACCCGTCAGAGTGAACAGGCAAAATTGCCCTTCCAACCGATCACCGCAACATAAAAACCGTGCGTGAAACAAAACACCGGATGAAGCCGATACGACTGCTAACTAATTATAGAAGAAGTAAAAAGTTGTACATTTCGTTAATTACATTTTTTTTTATTTTTTTTTTTTATTTAGCCGTGTTAAACGACAATGGAAATGGAGTCCTCCCCAAACTGTCAGAGGCATTGTGACATTCCTTTTCAGTGAGTAATGTGCTACTAACCACACAATTTTAGGTTAAGGTTATATTGGGAGGCATTTTAGGAAACAACAATGAATTGTGAAGATTTTGAATTATTTTGAATTAAATTAAAATTATTATGAAGATAATTTGAATCCTTGCTGTAATGCAAAATTACAGCATATTTGACCAGTATCTTTATACCCCAGTCTTACGTTATTTGTCTGCAAGATCTCGACAAGAAGAAGTTTTTTTTTTTGGGTTGATGTTAACAGCACGGATTTGGCACCAAACTCTTATTCACATTGAAAAACACCATTGATATCATCAACCTGGAGCACTCGGCAAATTCGCAGTGGCGTGCACAGGAGAAGGGCAAGGGGTGGGGGAGGGGGGGGGGGGGAGTGCCCTGCCTTTTTCGGAACTTGCCCTTTTTTGTAAAAAAAAAATTGTTTGTGCCAGAATTTGCATGAGCGGCAGTGCCTGAGGAAAGGACAATAAACCATAAGAAGGGTAAAAGCATAACTAAAAAAAGTCCCTAGAAAACAATGTCCATTAATAGCCTAAAAAAGACTAAAAAGGAAAAAAAATATCCTGAAAAGGGCAAAAAAGGCTAAGAAAGGGTAAAAAGGTAGGCCAAAAAAAGTCCATAGAAAAAAGGGCCCTTTTATTAACAGTTGCCGCTTCCCCCTCATGATTTTAACCCATAACCGCCTGAAAAAACTTTCAGACCCATTTTTGTGGTACTCGGGCCGGTTCTCGGATTCGAACCGGCATTCTCTTGGTTTGGAGCCGACGACGCTGACCACCGGGCTGTGATTGCCCACTTTGCTCATGGTCCCAGGGGCCCCCTCACAAAGCTCGCGCGGGGACTTAGTTTTTCGCTGTTATACGTTGAAGGCGTACGTTCGTATCTAGGCAGTTATGGGTTAGCTGAGGGCTGAGAAAGTACTTGGTTGCGACCAATACTAAAAAAAATGTTGCCAATATGCTAGAAAAAATTTTTTTTTATAGCCGACGAAAATATATATTACCAGTTTTAATAGCAGTTTCCCCTTTTGAGCAATTATTCCCCTATAAGCTTGAAAGTTGTCTTCCCTGCCAAACTCGTACGGTACGGCGCATGCGCGGGCTTGGTCTTGCTTATATAAGCTCCGGTGTAGCGTCCTGTTGGCATCATTTCTCCTAGGGCTATCGCCACGCGTGGTCGTTCTTTGAGCTTCCCCGTTCGACGTTCCGTGCCCCATCCGCATACCGTCGTCCTGCGGAGGGTGCGTTCCTCTGCTCCTACGCCAGAGACGGTCTTTCCGCCTCACATTGCTTCCATCCGAACCAGTGGATGATGCGCCGGCCCTGTCGTCCGTGAACCGATACTCCTTACAAAAGACTCACCATGTTCTGAGGCTATTCCTCTAGAACCTATTCTGTGCTCTTCGGTTCGTCCTCCGGTGCTAACGGTACAGAACACTAGACTTCATTCTCATCACTGCTTTCCTCTGTCACTTGCAGTCATTCTGCCCTCTGCCGGCTACTCGCCACTACCGACTGTTCACCAGTCCTCCCTTGTGAGACCATCCCTCCTTCTGGGTTACTCTCTCGTCCATCAGAACCTATGGTTCCTTGTTTACCTTGCATCTTTCCAAGCGCCCGCCCGGCGTTCCGGTCGTGTTCCTATGACACGACCTTTTCTTTGCCAACAGCATCATCACCCTCCACCATCCTTTTTCCCAGCCGGCAGTCAGAGGAAGGCAACCGCAGTTTGTCCTACCCGCAGCTTGACGCCACCTTCCATCATCCCTCGCCGCCGTTCCTCACGGGGGCGACTGATACCTCACCAGTAACTGTCTGATCCTTTCCTCCGTACCAATCCTCATGTTACCCCTCACTTTCCCTGCTCAGCCTCCGTCCGTACCAGGACGGGAGGGGGGGGGAGGAGGTTGCATCCCAAGTAGGAACATCATCATCACTAGCCCATGTTCCTCCCACCAGGCCTTAGTCTGTAACACGGAGGAGGGGCTCTTACCACCTGTCACAACCAACACTGACACCATACCCACTGCGCATCCTCCTGCATGTATGACACCTTGGCCGTCACGTCCCACCCCATCCTGCATGGTTGCAGTTTGCGCATTTGCCTATAAGGTTCCACATCCTCCTCTCTTGCTACTTCACTGTACAGAGATCCTTTCTGCTCTAGCCGCCACGCCGTTCCCTTCGCTTTGCGAGCCTCCACCTTCTGCATTCCTGGCTTCCGCCTCCACCTCCGCGTTCTTATGTCTCGTGCTAAAGGGTCGCCACGGGATGACGCCTCCCGCACTCCCCGTTCCGCATCCTGCGGAGGACATGGAGGGTCTTAAACTAGCAACAGAACAGGATTCCTTGGAGCCACCTGTTCCGCCTCCGAATCCATTCCTTCCCGAGTCATTCTCCATGCCTTTTAATACCGCAAACACGTCTCCCATCCCTTGCGGTCGACCGCCTCTGGCACGGGACCTACGTTCCCTTTTCAGATGAACTCTCTCGCACTACGGAACGATATGCCTGTCTCAAACTTCAATTCAAGGCACGGAAAGTAGCAGCCAGGTTGGCCTCCTCCGTCAGACTTCAATGAACTCCACTCGACCTATTCTCACGTTCCTCTCAACATTCTGTAGCCGAACGTTCCGCTACCCAACAAACCAATGAACCACTGACAAGTCAGCTTTCGCCTACTTTTCTCTCCAGCATTGCATGCTGTTGTTTAATCAAAGGGGTATTATAACGGCACAGAGCACTAGACTCCATTCTCATCACAGCGTTCCTCTGTCACATGCAGTCATTCTGCCCTCTGCCGGCTACTCGCCACTACCGACTGTTCCACCAGTCCTCCTTTACGAGACCATCCCTCCTTCTGGGTTGCTCTCTTGTCCATCAGAACCTATGGTTCTGCGCCGCCACCACCTGTGCATCCTACTGCGCAGCCCTCCTTTTCTTTTTTATTACAAACTTCGGCTATGCAGCCTGCTGGTCTTTCCTCTACCTTCAACCAGTGCAGTTGTGCTACACACTGCTCCCCAAAACAGGACCAAGCCTCGAACCTTGACCTACATCACGCTGTTCCGTTCCACACACCGTCTTTCCGCGGACAGAGGACTACCTCCGCTCTTTCTTTGATGATCATTCCTGCCCTCCGTCTTTTCTGGGCTAATGAGAACTCCATCCGTTCCTACAGTGGAGGATGGCTATTCTCCACCCTCTGCATACCCACCGTCCCCTTCCACCATTCCTCCGGAATATATCTCGTCTCTCATTTCTCTTCGAGACTCACCAACGCGACGTGATACGTCCCATCCCGGCTCCTGCATTCCCGCTTCGCGGTCGATCTTTCTGCCTCCTCACTAGCCTCCTCATCCACGGATGATCCTTCTTTTCTAGTTCAAGGTGCCACAGGCCGATTGGTCATCCTCTCGATTCCTCTTCCATTCCTCGGCTCCTCGGTTTACCACACCTCCGCCTACCGCACACCAACTTCTCTTAAAACAACGAGCAGAACGTGCACGTCGTCAGCAAGCTACCGCCTCCGGCTAGTCAACACAGTGTTAGCCAACCTCCCACACCACGACAAAGTTACTGCCGCAACAGAAAACACTGCCTCCGCATTCCCCAAACCGGCCAAGGCTCCCATCAAAGGGTGCTATCGTAGCAATTGACTAAACCCCTGGTATACGCTCACTGAAATCCAGCATACCAATGACCAATGCAGTGGAAATCAAAACAGCAAGTTTTCCCTTTACACCTCCTCGTCGCCGCAGCGTGCCCTCCACACCCACAATTCAGGAAAAAGGATCCTTCTCCACGATCCACACTCGAAGAGGCTCCTCACCCAGAACGTCCTCCGTTCCCCATTCCGCAACCTTGTTCCACCACGACATCACACGCTACCATGCCTCCGCTTCAACTCGTTCCGTTCCTTGCAGCCTCAGTGTTACGGGAAGCACTAACAGGGATAACATTAATCGGTCTGCATGATGGAGGACTTGAGCTTCAACATCGATTTCGTGCTAACATTAACAGGACACTTCTCAACTGAATACAGCTCGTTACCCTCCGTCAGACAGCCAAAGAATTAGACAAGCTACAAGCAGAAAATGCCTTAATACGAGCATCCAACAAAGCTTTGACAAACGAGTTGGAAGTCGTAAACCGAAAGTGCTACTCCATGAGACTGAATTATGCTCTCCTCCGCACACATCACAATTGGCCTCTCCAATTCCATCTTCGCCACCTTGGTGGCCGTATTGCCATGCTCACTCCCGCACACGACACCCACACAATGCTCCGTCCACAATAGGGACCGCCTGGCCTTCCCGTCAGCCCTCCGCCACACCCCTTCAATCACCAACCCTCCGGTACCTACATCATGCAGACCCATCTCCTCTGCCATCACCGCTAAATGACACATCCGCCACCGCCCAACAAATTTTCACTCCATCAGCCTCCGTCTCCTCAACGGCCTCCGCCATCAATTTGCGTCATCCACCTCCTTCTGCGGATGCTCCTTCCCCAGCACATGGTCCCTCCGCCTCCATTTCCTCAACGGTCTCCACCTTCAATTTGCATCCTCCACCTCCTCATGCGGACGCTCCTCCGCCAGTGGATGGTCCCTCCGCCTCCACCTGCGGCATTTCCTCTCCATCAGGATGACATCGACTCAACCGATGCTCCAGGGGTCACACCTGCCACTTCAATTCCGACCAATACATCCTAAACCGACACTACGTGTAGCCCTGAGGCAGATGAAGGTCTCAACAGGGGCCCTTCCAATCGTTCTCCCGTTTCCATTTGGCGCCAAACTCTGGAATCACCGCTCCTATCTCATCTCTCAAATTATCCTGTGTGGCAAATCGACGACGCTCCGTCGTTTGTACCACTGTTCCATGGCATCAATCCTAATACAAGAACCACCGCCGAAGACCTGCCTTGCTCTCCGTGTCATGCTACGGCTACAGGGGTAGCCCTGGGATTCAGAATATTCCCATAACTTTCTCACCCTAAGTTTTCCCAACAAAACATCAGACTTTTTTAATCCGATAGGGCAGCGAGTCGTCCGCTTTTTGTGGTTCCCTTCCCAATAAGGGAGGGTAAGAACCTTCTCCTCGCTCACCACTTCCCTTCCTACCCGGAAGCTCTCGACTGTCACAACATCCGTTCCGCAAGCATCAAGACAGTAATGAATTCTACGTCCTACCACAACTGCTACCACGAAAAACGTCCACTACCATACTCTTACAAGTCCGTCATCCCACCTGCGTTCCGGCTACACCCACTGTCGTATATCGTCCCTGTGCGACGTTCCGCTCCGCAAGAAGATGCCCTCCAGTTCGACTAGCCCTTTCCTGACGGCGCCTCCGGCCTGTAAGATCAACTTTCTTCCCACAAGGCAAGATGTTTCAACACGCATGTTGGATTATCTCGCCTTGTACCCCTTAAATGCTAAGACCCCTGCATGCTAGGCCATCCAATCCCGGGATCTCGAAGTGGGGATGGCAGAGGAGATGGGTCATTTTTTAGTCCCGAAAAACCCGGGATTTTGGCAGCCTTTACCCCGGGATTTACGGGATTGAAAATAGGCTAAATTCGTACAAAAAAGTTATGGATTTATTCTTCTTTTTTTTTTCGTGAATTTAATGTTACTTTCCTCTCGTCTATAGACTCGAGTCTAACTACTAGTAACAATGTCAAAATGCTAGACCAAGGTTGGAATTGAAAAATTCTTCAGTGTCCTTGCAACACCATCAAATAAAATAGATAAAAATTTGTCTTTTGCTTACTCTGGTGAGAAAGAGAAATAAAAGTTAACACGCACTTACAATTGCGCAAAAAAAAAATACTTAAACTGTATTTTGTTTATTTGTCTCGTTACTGCAGCGTCATTGGTCATTAGGAATGCAACATCGGTCCTTGCATAAGCCTCAGTATGAACTTCCATCTTAAATGTCAAACTTTGAAATCGTATAGTTGCCTCCGAAATTGACATACATTAACGAAATTCTGAGCTGGAGTGGCGTCATAACTTGTTGTTGGGACTCTCTGCTCTTGCCTGAAGATCGAACCTATGGATCGATTTTCAAGTTTTGTAGCTTAAATAGTGAACGAGTCCTAGAGCCTTTTAAAGACTATTTTGACAATATTCTTGTTGTTGTTTTGATCTTGTTGGAGAAATTAAGCCCCGTTTAGAAATAGAACCAATGAATCGAATTTCAAAATTTTGTAGCACAGTCTACAGGGTGCAAAATGTATCACAACTAGATTAAAAAATAATAACTTAAAAATAGTACCATTGATTTAAACTTTGAAAAAAATAGCAGATCATTTCAAATAAACGAAGAACATGCTACCAACTAGCTGTGCTCATTTAAATTTTCACCTTGTAATTTAAACAATGAAGTTATCGAGCGCAACCTTCCTTTCATGTAGTTTTTTTTTTTTGCCACTGAAAATAATAAGAATAAATCCCGAAATTCCGGGATTAATCCCGGGATTCTGGAATTGAAAGAAAAGAATCCCGAAATCCCGGGATTACAAATATGTCTCGGGATTGGATGCCCTACTGCATGCAGTATAAAAAAAACAAAAAACAACACACAACAAATATGAGCACTCCTCAATCTGACCTTCCGGTTGATTGATTAAGCACTTCACCTCTGAGTCGTTCTGGGTTTCCTGCTTTATCACAACAAAGGTGAAAGTGGTTAGGAAAACGGGAACGTCTTCACTGGGAAAGGTTTTCTTTCCTGGGGATGCCAGCTCGTACTGTGGGAGAATTGAACCCAGCCCTCCACCGTGTGACGAAGTCTGCTATAAAAACAGGTAAAGTATATTTTGGTCGGCTATAAAAAGACTAAAACTGCAGGGCCCGACCTGCTTAATTTTAGTTTTTATTTCCTAACCGAATATATACATTACCTAGATTCCCACCCAAGCCTACCCTCCATGAGCTAGGTTCTGGAAGGTGGAGAAATGATGGCAACAGGACGCTGCGCTGGAGCGTATATAAGCAAGCCCAAGCCCGCGCATGCGCCGTACCGTACAAGCCTGGCAGGGAAGACAACTTTCAAGCCTCTAGGGGAATAATTGCTCAAAAGGGGGAAACTGTTATTAAAACAGGTAGTGTATATTTTCGGTTAGACAATAAAAACTAAAATTAAGCAGGTTCGGACGCTGCAATTTTAGTCTTAATTTTGGGGGCTTAGGCAAGTCATGCTTTAATATTAGTGGGCGTCTGAGACGACAACGCGCCTTTAAAATGACAAAGAACTATATTTAGTGCCATTGGTCCGTTATCTTGTGACAGTGACATGACAGTAATTTTCTGATGACAAGATACGTTGCTGTAAATAATGTGTTATGTTACGTGCTCAGTTGGCAGCGTTGTTTTTTTGGATGCTGTTGGATGTGATCATGAAAATAATGTTTACACTTTGTCATTCATAGTTACTAGCTTTTTGTAAAATAGCGTGCAGTGACGCAAGTGCAATGACAACGTGTATGCTCCCAGCTGTCATTAGTACGTCGCAAAATGACAAGTGAGGTGAAAACGCGTGCAACCGATTTGATGCAGGACGTTTCTTTGTTATATCCTGTTTTAGCAGGAGTAAACGCAATAGCAATCATTTTTTTTCTGAAACTGAAACAAATAGCAAGTCTTAAGAGATAAACGTTTTCAGGTTTATTCATCTTGTGAAGACCTTTTATCCACCCGTGTGGACTTTCTCCAATCGCACAACTTGCAAGGGCAGATGACGTCGAAGTTGTGCAATTGAAGATGTTGACAGGGTTTAACGAAATGCCTCTCATTGATGAATTGAAAGTGCACTCCCGGAAGGCTTGCTGATTGGTTCATTTTGAAAATGATAATACTCTACAAACGGCTAAAATTCAGTACGCTGGTGATAGCCATTGTTAGTAAGAGACTACAGGATCTCTGGTGTAACACATCAACTTGCGAGCCCATAACTGTCAAATCTGAAACGTTGAGACTAAATTTGAAATCTCTACTATTCAAGACTTGTCTACGGAAAATTTTGAAATTCTGTCTAGCCAAGTCAGGGATCCAGAGAGGGGCAAAGTAGACAAGTTGTTGTTCTGAGGATGTGCCTTTGGTCTATCTCTTTGCAGGCCAAACTACACCACCTAAAATCATGGGAGTGTGCCTTTACAAGGCTATTTTCGTCTAACTGAAATAGTTATTTAGAAAACCGCCATCACATACCAACTGAAATAGTGCTATATTGTCGATTAAAAAGACTAGTTCTCCTGACTGTAACCAATGAATATTACGCAATACAAAGCTAATGTCGGTGTAGCTATTCCTGAGGTGGGTTCTTTTATCCTTGTAGGTTTTGTTTCAGATATCACTTCAGATTGGTCGGTCGCGGGATTCGAGTTGGCCTTCTTGGTTGGGAGACGAGGACGCTGACATTGCAGCTTTGTGCTGCTGGAATTCTTGAGAAGATTAATTAAGATGACGCCCTCGTTTATTACAAAAAAAACATGTAGCGTCGATTGCGAGCACTTGACTGCATAAAAACGCTGTAGAAAAAACGAAACTACTATTTATTGCTTTTGAAACTGAAACTTAACATGTCAAGACTTGTTTGTCAAGACTTTTGTCAAGTAAAATTATCTGGTGGAGTCCCTTTTAGTAGAAGTATTAAAACTTGAGATGATGTGACGACATTAGTTAGGTGAAATGTGATGCCATATTTATTTAGCTTCTTGTGCGTAATTCGTTTCCAACCTTTCGTTTCTGTTTCTAGTTTTTTCCATGCACCGCTCATGTATGTTGACTTACACGAGTCTGAAAAACAATACGATGATTCGCTGGAACATTGTGTTAGGTTTGAGCATCTTCATTGTCACGCTTCTCATGTTGGGTTTTTCATACACTGGATTTTATCTGTTCTACCAGTATACTCAGGGTAAGTGAAATGCCAATTTTCAAAAGTTTGATTCCATGTCAGTACAGCTTTACTGTCTGTTTACGATCTACACTGGCAGTATGCACACAAGCGTATTGTACGTCATGTGACAGGTGATGCTATATGTGATGTAACGTAAGTGGATGTGAACTTGTGGCGCTGTAGGTTTTGAAAGTGCTTTTTGTGAGGAGTGGAATACATGAATCCAACCAGTTGGAGAGTTGCCGCGACAAGTTGTATACGGTAGTTTGTGCTGAGTCGTTGTGAGTCACAGCATTTCTCTGTGTAATTATGGGCTTTCGACTTGGTTTTAACCATTTTCTACCAAGAGTCTGCAAACGTGGACGGCTACTAAATGGGAAAAAAATCCCAATGTGAGCAATGCGAGCGTTGTGAGGGGTCCCCACCCGAGCAACTGACCTTGCTCAGCTCAAGGTGGTGGTAGTTTTTCTGACTAGAAGCAGATGAACGACGGTTCAAACCTGGTGACTGATTCAGGACTTAAAAAAAAAACAATAATACTGATCAGTATGGGCAGTAAAGGGATAAAGTAGTGACAGGCGGTTCGTGACAATTGTCTGTGGTCCTTTCCGCCAATCACAGCTGGAGAACTACGAAGAGATACACGATATCATGGATAGTGGCTGCACGATGGTTTTGAAGTACTTCACCACCTTAAAGCAACTTGAGAAGGGAATTTGAAGACATAGCAGCTCAACATTTAGTTTGAAGTGAATAGTAAAGGGGAACCCCCCTCTCGACACGGATGGTATTCGTTTTTTTTCAAACATCTGAGAACGTTATAGTGCATGCGTTGTCTAGTATACCGTGTTTAGGTTTCCAAAGTCTGTCAGCAGATACTAATGTGCAGCAAAGCTCCTCGTTAGATGCGCTCTAAGCGTTGTGGAAACAGCCAGCCGTATTCATAGAAAATCTAGTAAATTCGGCCGCGTTCTCAAAATTTTTGAACAATCGTCGATGTGATTGCACCTATAGTGTTTTTGACAGAGGTGATGCCAGAATGAAGCACTCGCAATTTTGTCTTGACTTCGACCTCCACAACTATGGAAGGCACGTTGGGAATGGACGATCAAAACTTGCACAACGGTGAAACCTTTTACTCAAGTTTGTCCAAAATGATTAGGTGTTTATTGTAGGAGAAACAGCCATGTTTCAAACCGGCCACATGCTCATTTACTTCCTTTTTCCTTGATTCAGGAACCTCAAAGAATCTTTTTTCCCTCAAATTCTGGAATATATTTTCTCTCAATTTTTGGTCATTTTAGTTACATTGAATTCATCATGCTCTTGGGGACACTTTTTGGCATCAAATTCGGCATCTTTGGAAATGTAAATTGGGAAGAGGTTCTTGCTGGCTCTACGTTTCTCCCTCCTCCCATGGGTAGATAGAGCCTGCAAGAACCCCTCCTCAATTTACATTTCCAAAGATGCCGAATTTGATGCCAAAAATGATCCCCATGGGCATGAATTCAATGAACAGGGTGTCCATTTTATCGCGCCCATTTTAAAAATGCTCCCATTTAAATACTATCAGAATATTTAGCATGCACTTTATCACATTTTGAAGACCAAAGGTTGGGATTAAAAGGACTGCAGATTTTTAAGGCCGCAGCTTTGTTATTGGCAAAGCATACAAAATGATGGAACAACAGACAGTGCATGACCGCACAGCGCTGGTGAGATTGTTTCATGAGAACAAGTCTGTGACAGCGCACGAAAAGCATTCTGCACCAAGTTTAAACTGCCCAATGTCAACCTTGTACCCTCTTATCGAACAATTCAGAGAATTATTGAAAAATCTGAAAGCGATTGCACTGTGCAAAATTAGTCCTGGTGAAAGAAAACTCTCGGGACAGATGAGTATATCGAAACAATGCAGGCAGCATTCGCTGCAAGTCCAAAAAAATTGTGCGTGGGGCGTCAGTAGAAACTGGAATGTGGAAATTATCACTTCACACTATGATCCAATGTGATTTGAAACTGTGGTTGGGCTCAACAAGACGGGAGCATATCTCATTGTTCAAATGAAACTCTTGACGTTTTACGAAGGCATAACTGGCGGATTCCCAGACGAACCCCATCAGCATGGCTTCCTTGAAGCCCAGAGATAAACTCGTGCGGTTTTTTTTTATGGTATTACTTTAAGGACAGAGTGTATTGCAGTAAATCCCAAACAATAGACAACCTAAAGTGCAAAATTGCGCGTAAAATACACCAGATTTCTGATGAGACATTAACAAATGTATTGATAACTTCATTGTCAGACTAGAATGTAGTGCACAGTGATGGTCAGTAAATGAATAATGTAGTCAATTCGGAATAAATCCCAAACATGGTACAGATCAGCTGTGGTACGAAATTCCGTAAACTGCACACCGTTCGAAGATTACAGTGTTTTAAAAGTGGGCGCGATAAAATGGACAATTGGACACCCGGTACCTAAAGTGACCCTAACGTCCAGAATTTGAGGGAAAATGTGTTCCAGATTTTGAGGGGGAAAAAAGATTCCTTGAGATCCCTGAATGAAGGAAAAAAGAAAGTAAACGAACATGTTACCGGTCTGAAACATGGCGGCTTCTCGTACAATAAACACCTGATCGTTTTGGACAAACTTGAGCAAAAGGTTTCACCATTTTGCTAGTTTCAATCGTCCATTTCCTACCTTGAGCATGCAGCATCACCACCTCCCACAAAAAGTTTAAAAAAAATATGACTCCACCACCCCAACTCATTCTCCAGCATTTCAATCCTGGGCTGAGTATTTGGTCGTCTCTAATTTTACAGCCACAATCTCGCAGTTTAATTGTTATTTCGAGAAAAATTATCGGCTATAATACCACGAGTGCTTTCCAGATAATTTGTTGGAAAGGAGTTGAGTGGTAAAACGCACAAATTATAAATTTCATAGAAGCACGAGTGAAATTCGGTTAGAGAATTTGTGTTTTTCTTTCCGCAAAACGATTCTCTTAAGTGATTTCGCTTTAGGGTTTCACTTTCGCTTTGCAGGGGAATTATCAGCGTAAATCGATTTCGTTTTCGATTTGCCGGGGTCTTTTCAGTGTAAGTCGACTTTGGTCCTCGTTTAGCGGAAAGAAAACGAAAATTCTCAGGAATTATGTCATCACGCCCAGCATTTTATTCAAAAACTGTTCGAACAAACTGTAGAGACTGATAAAAATATATTTTTGAAAAACGGCGTCACACTGTGTGTGTGTGTGTGTGGGGGGGGGGGGGGGGGAAGAAGACCTTTTTAAAAATCCGCATTTTTTAAAGCAGTTAAAGAAATATTAAGTGTCATAAACCCTTCGAATGTCTATACATTTGTATACTACTGAAGGAACCAGTTAAACACATTATACCGACTGTGAAGTTCGTAAAACTTGTGGAATTTTAGGGTTTCTTTCTGACATACGACAAACACAGTTTGTATATTGTAATAGGGTTATATTATCAATTTTTGTGAAATAACCGGTGCTTTTTCCCCATAATATGCATGCGCAAATGAGCCGACGTGTCAACTAATGTAGCAAAGAAAGCACTAATTGCGCAATACCGGAAGTATTAATGCCAATTGTGCCTCGCTGAAACAATTGTTGGTTAGTACAAGGTCATATCATGGCCGGTCAAGGATACTTTATTGCTTGATTATGGTACCGGGGCTATCTACAGTACTGGCCGGATCTTGAATGAAAAATAGCATTACGAGACTGGGTTGCAATATGGCCGTCGAAAGTGCGTTGATGCGATTGAGTTGCCGCATTTTGTCGACCGAGGGCGACACCCACCGTACAAACTGCCAACGAACGTGTTGCTTTTTTTTGCAAACGCAGTGAAATAGCTTAACTGTGGCTGAGTGATATTTTTAAACACCATTTAAAAATACTCTTAAGATAATAAAAAATTTGCCACCAAAATCTACGTAAAACTTTAAATTATTATTCCGAAAATCGCCACTAGCCGGCAATAGATGTCGCGTCGCACCGTACAAAGTTGCTACCTCGAAGAACAGACCTCGACGAAATGAACCAGACGTGGCGGCCATTTTGTCTACCCCCCTAATATCGTTGTAGAGCGGGCCAGTTAGTTTAATGGCCATGATGGTACTGTTGAGCTGCAACAATGTCACTGACTTCTTAAGGTTTGCAATTTCCAGGAGATCTGTTTGAAAATTTCTGCATAGAGGACAATATGTTGGGCGCTCGTGTTGTCTTCATCATTGCGATTATTCTGATGTATCCTGGCCTTGTGCACAACACTAGAGAGGTTAGTGACAGTTTTTTTTTTTAAATACCTTATCACAAGTTTCCAAATATTGAAA
>JAHWFP010265288.1:5845-49657 GCA_023313725.1 Lithobius niger
AGTCAGTTTCCACCCTTTTGTTTTTTATCGAGTCAGTTTCCACCCTTTTGTTTTTTATCGAGTAAGTTTCCACCCTTTTGTTTTTTATCGAGTCAGTTTCCACCCTTTTGTTTTTTATCAAGTCAGTTTCCACCCTTTTGTTTTTTATCGAGTCAGTTTCCACCCTTTTTTTATCGAGTCACTTTCCACCCTATTGTTTTTAGTGGATCGTCATGGTATTAAGTTTTTTCTGATTTTGGAGGGAAGTTGTCACCCTTGTTTTCGTTAATTGTAATGATTGCCAACACAATTGTTTCCCTCTGAATAGATGTGCATACATTTACAATTGGTTTTGTTGTTTTAAATGTATTTGATCGCTTAACTTCATTGCGTCAGGCAATTTGTTTGCTTGAAAACGATTCCAATCTAGGGTCCGAAATATTGCAACGTTAACTAAAATATTTATGCAAGTGACCTCATTGATGTAGACATTTAGAAAAATAGTAAATTAAAATTCTGGTTAGTTTTGGTATTTTAATTTGCCAAGTAAATGTTTAAAACTCCAGAAAGAAGCAACTGAATACAATTTAATAAAACTTCTTTTTTTTTTTTTAGAAAAATGGAAACAGCTTTCAAACATCATACGATACATTGGTGTACAAAACACCAATCCAGTAAAAATTGTTTTACCAGCTTCTTCCACCCAGACCACAGCAAACCTTGCGGTACTTAGAATTTGCCTCTGGTTTGTGGGAAAGTGAAACTTTCTCTAAAAATCTTAAAAACTGAAGATTTGGAACCCACACCGTTTTCATTTTCAACAAGGCAGATTCTTAATGGAACTGTACTTTGTCGTGTTCCTTATTTTTGTTTTGTTGACACGGAATGCACACTGCTACCAATTCGTAGTTCTTTATATACAGCCATTTGAAAACAGAACGTCCATATTATTATCTTCCACTGGTTGAAGCCACCTTTCTGTTCTTGCATTTGACATTCAGACTGAGTTTGAATTTGTTGCGTGCATTTACATCCAAACCAACTCTGCAACAGAAAAAAATCAATTTTTTTATTCCTGAAAATGGTTTCACCATCGTTATAACTGATTGATTTAAATGCGAACCAAACAATTTAAACGTTATTTTTGTTTTAAAGTACGTAGTTGAATATTGAATGGTGGTCGCCACACGACAACGCAAGATTAACATGTTGTTCGGCCGTTAGCATGTTGGAACTATGGATTTCTTAATCAAATACCTTAAGTTCACTATGCGTTTGGCATGACCATGGGAACACAAGGAAACATATATGAATTGTGCCTCAAATTTTACTTGGATTGTATCCCTACAGTAATACAAGCAAGTCAAATCAATGACTTATACTTACTTTTTTTTTCTCATAGCTCAATTAAAGGAAAAGTTATTGCAATTAAAAATTTAATGAATAATAATTACTGAATAGGTTGCAATAACTTTTCCTCTAATTAGGCTAAAATGTGTAGATTACTTATTCGCTCATCATAATGGTAGAGTTCAGCCTAATTCTGTGAAGAAGCTGGCATCGTGGACTAGAAAGCGGCTCTGGCAAAGTTCCTTCCAGGGAGTACCAGTCAGGGTAGTGTGATAAACGACAAGGTTCTTCAGCATCTATGGAAAATACTCTTACCTAGTTGGGACATTGGGTGCCTCCATAAACTCATCGCACAACTCAGCGCTGAAGCCCCACCTATCAAACTTGTTCGTAAATGCTAGGTGAATTTTCCGATACCTCAGTGTGACGTCACCGCTGAAGCATCGTACTCCCGGACTGTAGTCAATGGTTTTCCCGCTGAATTTACCGATTAAGATGGCGAACCTGTACAAGGTTTCCACCAAAACACTAAAATAATTTCCCTAAGTTTTCCAGGTATGTTCATAGTAATTGAGGTTAATTTCCAGGTTATTTACCAAAATTTCACGAAGGAAATGTTTCCAGACATTTTACCAGTTTTACGACTCCTTACTGCAAAAGAGTATCCAGATTTAATGAATTTTTAGGTGTTAACATAGAAATACAAGGATATATTTTATTCTACCACAGTGTCTTAACACAATATGTTTAATGCACTTAGGACTAGGCCTAAACTTGTGGCTGTTTTTTCCCTGAGTTTTCCGGGTTTTTTTGGGACAAATCGGAGAATTCACTGAGTGTTCCCTAAGTTTCAAACGTAGTTTAAATTCCTCGATTTTTTTCATGCTTTCCAAGTTCTACAGGTTGGTGGGAAAACAGCTGTAGTTGTTTTTCGCTTGGATTATAAAAATGTAACTCTTAAATTGGGGAGAGTGAGGTTGACAGGCTGTCACACAGGCTGAAGGTTTCAACTAAGCTAAAAACGTAACAAGTCACTCGTCTATAAGAATTATCGTCTATAAATCACTCGTCTTTAAGTATTATCGGCTGTTAATATCGCGTTAAACTGCGTATTAACGGGCCTTGATTACTGAAGTATGACTGATGGGCATCTTGGGGGAACAGCTAACTTATGGTAAGCATCATAAGTTAGCTGTTCTTTTTCCTTATCATACGTTCATCATATTCCACCATCACACACCTCGAGCCCGTTCATAAAAAACTTTAGCGTGACATCACTTTTGGTGGAAGCGAACGGTTTTTGTGGAATTGGTCAGTGAGTTGCTCGATGAGTTTATGAGAGTGGCCATTTCTCTGCCCAGCGATGACCGACATTTTTCGACTTTGAATTCTCTGGTTTCACCTTTCCATCACCAAAGTTCATTATTTTTCTGAAACGTTAAATAGTGTTAAAAAAATTGAGCCAGTACATATCAGCAGTTTTCTTTAGGAAAAAAAAAACGTTCGAACTGAACTGAATGAAAATTTTACATAGGCTGTAGGTTTGAATGGTTGAAATTGCAACCAACATTTCATTTCATCTTGTATTTTTCTCATGCCTGTGTCTTTAGGGAGCCGCTCAATCTGGCCGTCCTATCCTTGAAAGAAAACGGTGACCTGGCCCGTCTAGAAAACAAATGGTGGTACGAACGGAGCGAGTGCAGCCACGGAGATAAGGTAAAAAAAATAAAAACATAGCGCCAGAAAGCAAAAAGAAAGGGAACAAAAACAAGCAACATCTGCTTGATAACGGCTATTTGCTGTGCCAGTCTGTTTATACATTTCTATTCTTCTCCTTCCATACCTCTTCCTATGTTTGTATTTTCTCTAAAATTTATTCTATCTCTCTTAAAAAGTAGAAAGAAGGAAGCAGTCACATGGTTTATTTTGCTGTCATTTAGTTCGAACATTCTCAAATTTTCAATCCGTATGTCAGAATCTTGACCTTGAATGAAAATGGAATAACACAGAATTGTTCATGGTGAGCAATGGTTTTTTAATTAGCACTGTGTCCGGAGAATAGATTGCGAACAATTCATCGCACGGACAATTCATGCAGCTCTGAACAATTCATCGTGTGTACTAATACATTGCATGGACAATTCATCGCAGCCAAAAATCTCTAAATAATTTATCATGTGTACAAATACATCATATGGACAATGCACCTCTGAATAATTCATCACATGTACAAATACATTACATGGACAATTCATCGCATACAATGCATCTCTGAGCAATTCATCACATGTACAAATACATCATATGGACAATTCATCGCATACAATGCATCTCTGAACAATTCATCACATGTACAAATACATAACGCCTACAATTCAACAACTGTACAAATACATCGCATGGACAATTTATCGCAGCCAATGCATCGCTGAACAATTCAGTGTGTCAAATACATAGCATGGACAATTCATCGCAGATAATGCATCGTTGAACAATTCATCGTATGTACAAATTGATTTCACAGACAATGCATCTCTGAACAATTCATCACAGACAATTTCATCACGTGCACGAATACATCGCACGGACAAATCATTGCATGTTTAATTCACCTTACGGAAAGCTCATCTCAGATGAAGTCAGCCTTTGCGTAACGAAAATAACAAAACAATCGTTTTGGGGGCCGCTGTCACATGAAATAATGGTGGATTTTTACACATGCTGTATTGGTTGGGAATTATAAGTGTTCGGAGGTTTAAAGGATCTGGGATCAGGGTGTGCAATGCATTCTGTTGCCATTAAATATTTAGTTTCATCACACCTTTAGAGCGTCACTTAGCCAGCCATAATCGATCCTTTTAAATTTTGCTACTTTAGCATCAACATCAGCTACGTGGTTATGGTTGTCAGTAAGCATAACTGTTTCGTTATTAACCGGCCATTTTTTTTTTAGTTTAGTGCACACATTGCCCTAATATTTTCCCATTCGTACTTACACTCTATTGGCTATTCTTGTTCGTTTAAAAGTGGCTTTCCCTAGTCCCACTCTTGAATGTGGAGATCGGCCCTATATCACTGCGTTGGTCGAAAGAATGCGAGAGCAACGAGTGCAAAATGGAAAATACGTTATTTCCGTTATATTTTGTTACGTCCAGTTTAATTAAATGCAGAAAAAGATTCTTTAATGTTGTGTGATGGTCCAAACTAGCATCCCTCGAATGTCACGCAAACGAAGCATTTCTAGCAAGAATCAAATTGCTGAGCCATAACGACAAACTGAAATGCTGCGTTTACTTGGCACGCTATGAATTGGTATATGCGATGGATTGTGTGAGCAATACGCGATGAATTGTTCAGCGATGGTTTGTCTGCGATGAATTGTCCTTGCAATGAATTGTCAGCAATGCAATATCGTGGAATCCATTAGCACCCACCTACCCAAGATTAAGTCCAAGGGATTCGTGAAAGAAGGGGCATTGTGTTTGTATACGATGGCGGTGAATGGACGTTGGGATATCCATCACTCATTCAAAGGAAAGGCACTTACAGCCATTAGAACAATAAGTTGTACCAAGAAGAAGGCCTAGTCCATTGCTCTTCGTTATCAGAAGTTTTGAATCCTGTTCTCTAAATATTAGTCGTCTAAGAAAAACAGCACTTTTAGAATATATCTCATAAAAACAACCATAAAATAGGCAAGAACTATATACTTGGCAACGTTTCGTGGTCGGAGTTGTTATTAGCAAATAAAGTATTCGCTCAGGACGGAAAGCCAAATGGACTCGGAAATTGATAAATAAATACAGCCTGAGCAGGTGGACTTCGACCTTTGGTCTCAAAGGCCATGGTTTCAATTCCCGCTCAGGCAATCTGACACGTAAGTCCAAAAGGCAACGTCAATAGATTTGCATCTGTATTTATTTATCTGTAGAATAAAGGATATTACAAGATATGTTGTTTCAATATATTGGTTAATGTTAAAAACCTATGACCCTGCACAACGAGGGTATTAAGTGAGACAGGAAGAGGGCAGGAAACCTTAACACAACAATCCCTTATAAGAATTGCTTTTTTTAGTTAGAAAGCATTCTGAACCTGAGTGGAGACAGGACCACTAGGATGTTTTTCAGCAAAACATGAAAAACATGATTTTCATGTCAAACGTGACCAAATAAATGCCGTGCTATTGGTGTGTCTGCAACTCAGGAATGGTTTAACAATTTCAAATATCCTCTAAAAGATCAGCCCTGTAGATTTACACCTGGCTAATATCCTAACTCGACTTTCTAAATATCCTAAACACAATAGGGATAGCTGCAAACCGTTGAAGCATTTTATACAATTTAAACAAAAAAAATATATCTTCTTAGTTCATTGGACTGACTATGGTGTTCGAATTTTGTGAGGTCGTAATGATTTGTTGAATAATTTATTGTATTCCTGCTTGTGATGGGCGGATGGTGCACTGCTGTGTGCTTTGCCCTTAAGTAGGCAAGGTCACCCAAATATTTCCACACCTTAGGATAACTTAACTATTTCACTTCTCAGAAGTTATGCGTTTGCCTTTTGTAATGAAACATACGTCATTTTGGGCAAATCATGCGCGTACGAATTTACAGGTGACAATTTTTTTCCCGTCAACGCCGTCCAGCAACAACTTTTGTATCGAAGTTTCGAAACTCTTGATTTTTTCTTCGAATTGCTGACAATGTAGAACGTAATGGATTCATGTTGTCTTTTTTACGCTTACACGAGTACTAAAAAGCTCATTTATTGTTATGCTTAAGTGTTGGAAAAGTCGTCTGTTTTGCATGTTGTAATATTTGGAAAGGTAATTATCTCTAACCAGTAAAAGCTAAAACCACAGTATGAATTTTGGTGAGAGGGAGGAGGGAATTGAGGTATGGCGCATTGACAACTAGGTAATTAGCACCAACCTCAGTCACAGTGCAGTGGTCCGGTTTGACACTGTACCATACATTACAGAGATGTTGAACAATTCCCAAATCTAGATCTTATCATACATCTGTACCTCCTAATTTAAAATTTTGGTGAAGTCTGTGCTTTAAATAGTGTAGTAAGTGCAGTATGCAAAGTGAAGTTTGCAACGGAAAAATTAATGTACCCTTAAGTAAATGACACCAAAACCTAGTACATGGATTTAGGTTAGGGGTTTGAATAACATCTCTGTAATGTGTGGTGCAGTGGCAACCCGGACCACTGCACTGTGACTGAGGTTGGCGCTAATGACCACGTTGTCGACGCGCCATTAAGCCTCAATCCCCCCCCCCCTAGTACATGGATGCGTCCATTATGGCCTGTTGCTGTTAGAAAAGCGATCTCAGAAGTATTTTTTAAATTTTCATTTTTGTTTTCTTGCTTTCTCTCTTCGTTCTTTCCTCTTCGCTCTTAACTTTTCATGAAGTTTACTTTAGACTCGCTGAAGCACGGATTGTGTTTGACGCACAGTGGTACTGATTGGTCTTTCAAGTGTGTGTAAGTGTACTTCACCAAACAAAGTTACTTCAATCATATATTTTTGTAGTCTTCACGCTGGTTCGCTCCTCTGTATCTGTGCCACGTAAAGAGCCATAGCCCATGAGTGGAAGGCGTGCGTCTGGTCAGAGCGATTGCTTCAACAATTGTTGATTTGTATTTTGAACTTTTCGACTTGGCTCTTATAGGCCGCATTTCGGAAGTGAATTTGTCATTTAGTAATACCTTATTGGTTCTACCCAAATGACGATGGTCTTACGTATTGTTAACAAACTCTGGTTTTCGCCCGCTTCTCATAATCTCAAGCAGTGCATCCCATTCAGTTGGTCCTTCCTACTTTTTAATTGCTGTAATTTTAATATCTAGATAATGAGATATAGATTTTGGGTGTGTGTAACATCTCTGTAATACGCTGCACAGTGACAACCTGGACCTGTGCACTGTAACCGAATTTAGCGTTAATGACGTAGCTATCAACGTGCCATAAAGCCTCATTTCTGGCGGGCCCCGCCGGGGGCCATTTATCTTTTTTCTTTTACCCACTTTCAGTTTTTTCATGAAGTTTTGTTCTTTTCCGTTCGTATTTTCTTTTATTTTACTCCGTCTGATTTCTGCTTGTCTTCAACTTTCGTAATGCTTATTTTATGCATGTACTGTCAGTCTGTATTATCCGTTTATTCCTTTGCCCTTTTATTTTTCTATGCTTTATGTTTACCCTTTCCCTCCTTACGTCTTTATGCTCGTGTACTTTGTTTCTTCTTCTTCCCTCGCCCTTCTTGGTTCTTACGTCACTTTTAGCGTCTCTTCCCTGCAAACGCCATCGTTTTGCGACTTTTCTGCAACCAACGTAGGTTTAATTACCATAAGAAGCATTCGGAAAGCGGGTCCCATTATCAGCAGGAGTTGCCTCGCCTCATTTCCCGCAGACTTGTGTGCTGCTCCCTCCTTGGGGGGAGGAAAGGGAGGATGGGGTGCGTAGGAAGAAGCCACTAAAAGATGGAACTCGGTTGCCTGGCAACTAGATATCGCAGAAAGCACCGCTCCGTGTCCCTAATGTCGTATTGGCTAGAGACTTGCGTCAACCGAGCGTTTCTCTTTAATGAAACAAAAGAATTCGCCGCTCAAACCTCTTCCCTTGTCTGCCTTAATTGCACGTGCAAAGTACTCGGCTTGAGAGGGGAAAATTTCACCAAAAAAAAAAAAAAACACGGGATTATTGTCAAGCAAGAGAACAAGGGACTTATCACAATTGGGAACATGACACTCCATTTTGCAAGACTGGCTAAAGTGTGCCAAGAATTTAGGTATGACAAGGAGATACATGGTGCCGCCCTTTCATGCAAGCGATGCGTGTCATAGCTGAACGTTCTAAGTGTTGAGTTTTGGGTGCATAACACCTCTTCTGTATCTCAATCACTTTACCCTAACATAACGTGAACTCACATCCTAATAGACATAGCAAAACACATCGGTATATAAAGCCGTATGGTACTTCACGAAAAGCCCTCTTAACATATTACGGACTGTGAGTATAGAAAGAACCCTGCTCATTCCATGTCCCTCTTTGTTATCATTACATTAACAGTATTGTATCCATCGTAGAGCACATTTCATTCTGCTTACACCTCATGGAAAGCTGTACTCTGCTACAGAAACCGAAGATAATTTTGAAGTTCTGTGTAATCAACCCAAACAAAATTCAACCCAAAGTAAAACACACAAAAATATTAACTGATTAAGTGTAAACATTGAGTAAAACTGATGCTTCTGACGCACACCAAAACCCCACAGGTACATAAAATAGCCACAATTTTAATATTAGGCTATAATCTTTCAGATCTTGTTCACAAGTAACGAAAAAAAAACCAAGTTAAAACGCAAGAGCAAAACTCTAAAGTTAACATGTACCTACCCACCCTCATCAGAATTGGATGACGTCACTTTCAATATGGTGGATACCGTAAGATTGTTGACCTAGTGGTTTGACTTATTGTTTTTTACTTGTGAACAAGACCTGAAAGGCAATAGCTGAAAGTTAAAATTGCAGCTATTTTATGTACCTGAGGGTTTTGGTGTGTGGAGAAACATCAATTTTTACTCAAGATATTCGACCTGCTGTAGCTGTAGGCTGCTGTAGGTTTGACACACTCCTACCCGCACAAAACATAGTTTTGACGAGTTACCTGCAACCGACCCACGCCTCCGAAAAAGTCATCCTAGCCAACCTGATCCAACCCAAGCACGGATAACCCGTAGGTAACGGGTAGACCAGCTGACTTCTTAATTCCTACAACTGAGCCTGCAGATTCAGAAGATTTTAATAGAGTTTATGTAACAAGTTAGAAACACAACACAAACAATTCCATTTAGGTGTGTTCCATCTACGAAACCCCTGCTCCCCAAGCAATGGAATGTTAAGAAAACTACTGTTCATAACACTGACAGAAAAAAAGGCTGTAATCATTGCCTTAGCTGTCTTGTAGTTGGACGTAATCATCCTACAGTCTGGAAACTGATTAAACGGGCTAGAGAAGCATCTGATGACGTCAAAATCCAAAAGAATAAAAATGGGAGCACACCAAAACGAACAACAAAAAATAGTTTACAAGCGATGCAAGAAATGTTTCGCAATCTACGCCTGTGACACACAGTCTGTGACAACGATGAAATTCGCATTGCAGACTTTTGGGAGCAGCACACAACTCAGGAAACGACGTATTGAATTTTGAGGATTTTTCTACCAGGAGTTCTTTCTTGGATTTTTTCTACGTTCTTTTTTTAATTATAATCACTAAATCAATTCATTCTTATAACGAATGGTAGTGTTGGTACGGCCGAGCAAACTCAAAGGTCATGGGGTCAATTCTATGCCTAAGCAATCTGCCTTTTAAAGGTGCATTCCTCCCGACTGGCTTTCCTGCATGGGTTTAGTTCTGCAACATTACTTAAGATGTGTGTAAATGTTGCCATGGCTTTCATTTTCCTATTTTTTTCCTCGTGAGAAACAGTTTCCTACATCCATTCTAACCTGTGGTAATGTTTCAAAAGCTATTTCGCGCAAGATGCTCGAATATAGTAAGAAGGTACATTCTTTTTGGCCAACTTAGACAACAGAGACTGCTCCTACACCCGCAATATAAACTAGAAAGTGTAGGAAACAAATATTCGTTTCCAATTTGTTATTGATTTTCATGCAGTTTCACACTTGGGTGTGATTAGTATTATAGATAAATTGCTACTTCGCATAACAGTTAGTTTCTGACATGTCGTATATTATGTATTGTGTTTATTGGTGCGGGGAGGGAAATAGGCGTTCTTTTCTTGATTCGTTACTGATGGTACGTGTTGAATTTGGTAAAAACTTTGTCGGACATGTTGGTATGAGAAGCATTATCGTGTAAGTTTCGTTAGTTGTACTTGAAATGGCATTGAACTAATTCCAAGTTCTTTCTCTAAGAACCTGATGTTTTTCATGAACTTTTAACACTGAGCGCACGTTTCATAGCAACCTAATTCCGTCCCACGTGCGAACATCAAGTTGTTCTTATTGCCATTGTCACTTATCCAACATAGTGTAAATGTACGAGAGTCCACCCAAGTAAACCAGTTACTTGCTGTATAACTGCTTTGGTACAATTTTTGAGATGCAGACACTTACGTTTTAACGGCCTTTGATTTATGAATTATGCTAAACGTCTGTCAACGTCCAACAACGTTCCAGTAAATTCATCATTGTGGGAAGGGTAACGTCATGTGTTATTTCATCGGAATAATGGAGATTTACTGCTGAAGCCAATGATAGTTTTAAAAATCAATACCTTCTTATTATGATAGGACTATATCAATTCAAACTCATACGAAGCCACTTGTAATACTGAGAGCAATTCGGCTGAAACAATGTGTTACCTTTTTGTTTCCTGGGTGCGTCAACAATTACCAATTTCCTTCTAGCTTATGTGCCTTAAACACTCTTGTCAAATAACTCAAGATGCATTCTTTGTAAAGCTGATTTCTTTTTGTTTGAAGTAATCTTACAAATCAGTAATAGCAAGCCTATCTTTCTAATATGTACTTTTTTCACAAAGGTGATGGAAACCGTGCAGAAATAACGTAGAGCATTGTATTTGTACGAATACCCTTTTGTTACCAGTTATAGATTACTACATTCAATTTTTACGAAGTCTGTTTTTCCATATTTCTATTGCCGCATTTGTTCATGGCGGCAACCGAAGCACATAGAAGTTCATTATCTTGCAATTTTTCTATTTCATTGCCAAATGCTTACACATATCATGTCAGCTTTCCTGTTTTGTGGGAATTCCATTTATGCAGAACTCATTTCCTTTATCTGTTTGTATTGTTGCAGGACAACACACAGAACGAGCTAACACTGAGTAATGTGGCAGGAATCTTCTACATCCTGATTGGCGGCCTTGTAGTTGCCATGGGAGTGGCACTGCTAGAGTTTTGCTACAAGTCTCGATTGGAATCGCGACGGTCAAAGGTAACGCGGCGAGTTAAGGTGACCAATGGCGAACGAAACAGACAATCTCCATAAGTATAGACATGAGACAGGCAAGCCAAAGGGTAGCTTCTGTGGCAAATTCAACACTGGGGTAATCGGGCGATACCCCTCACTTCGACAAGGTTCTAACTCACTCACTGATCAACAGTGGGAGTTGGATTGAAGAGATTGGATATTGGTTGCTTACTAAAACAAACTATGGGTCCTCCGCTGCTCAACCAACCCATTTCAGCATGGAGAGTAATGTGGACAATGTGTCCAGCGCTGGCAGACTCCAATTACCAGCATCACTGTATATAAATGTTTCCTCACAAGAGAGTTACATAAAAGTGATGTATTTTACCTCACATGAATGTAAAAACAAAACAAAACCAAAAAAAAAAAAAAGACTTCAAACTAGGCCTAGATCTTGACGCACACGTACTGATGCAGCTTAGTCGAATGGCGTAAAAGTGTATAAAGTAAGAAGCCTGTTGGCTAAAAAAGGCATTTGCCCCGCGTGGTGTTTTTAATTGGATGTGAAACTGATCCTTGTTTCTGTTCAATCTTGTACGTCCAATGAGGGAAATGTTCAAAGAACAGTAAACCGTTACGAACTAAATACGGCAAAACATTTGACTAGACTGATGCATGGCGTGTTGCAGAATAATGTACCTAACAAGAAACTGCATAATTAGATTAAAAAAGAAACTCCCATAGTGATGTATGTAGTTCACAAAATTATGGTAGTGACAGAGTTCCCATTATGTAATATACGGTAGGGTCAAACGTGACTTAAACATTTATAAATGATCTCTAATTAAGAAGTTAAAAGATGGTATTCCCTCAGGCTGTATAATATGCATCTACTCTGCTACAAAATTAAAGCAAAAAGCTTTTTTTTTAAACGAAACCGTAATATAATGAAAAAAATAACGACTAGTCCATTATATTACGAATTAATCATAATAGTGTTTAATAACACACCTACGTATCAAATTGAAACAGCTGTAGGCATAAAAATTAAACATAGGCCTATTCCCTCCAGGCACTTGCTCAAAACCCTGTAAAAATTGCATAATAACAATGTAAATGGTTTAATTCGTGTAATATATAGGCCTATGCCTACGATTGTAAAGTGGAAACAACGATTTGTACAGAATGATATGCGTCTTAAACAATAGTGACCATTTGTTTCCATGTTGTAATTTCTACTAATTCTTTAGTTTCGTTGAAGTGTAGTTATGACCAATAGTTATAATTTGCTTCCTTTTTTTTTTACTGATTTAGTTTGCTTACAGGGGAGCCAGCTACGGGGCACCCCTACAATGCTCAATTCTTCCTTCCTAATTTGCACTAGTCCTCCTGTTTCTCCTATTTCAACAATGAATTTACCCAAGTTCCTAAAGCAATCCTTTAGAACTGCAGAAAGTTTCCTCTAAAATGCTTAGAAATGTGCACCATTTGTGTTCTATTACCAATCAGTAGTCTGTCCAGTACTAAAAAAAAAAAGCCGAGTCAAAAAGCCTTTGTAAAATGTATTAATTTCTCTGAACTCTTTCCATTTCTTTTTTTAACTTTTAGTTCCGCTTCGAGCAAAGAGAGGAAATGAATACGAATGATTTCTACAGCGCTCATGTTATACCTTCATGGTACATATCTTTCAATATTCTTTTAAAATTTTTATAAAAATGGATAAAAAGAAGAATACGTAGTAGCCGTAGGCAGTTTGTAACTATCAGACAATATGACTATTGGTTTTAGCTTGTTAAAGCGACAAAAATAATGCTTCGTCACTGTACACTACATTCTTTAAGAGACAGTTAGTTGGCTCAGTAATCATTGCTTAATTTTTAGCTGACAATGCCTTTGTTACGAGTCGAGTAAAAAATGTTGAAACTTAAGAGTTGTGTAAGTTGTAGGGGTTATTATTAGAAAAAAATTTATTTCAGTCACTGGAAAGTAGGGGTGTGATAATATAAACGCGACAAGCATTGACGGGCAAGACACCCTGCATTAAATCCGACCCAGTTTTTTAGTGCTGTTGACTCCTGTTCACTGGCTAGATAACATAAAACAAACATCGTGGAGACTCATCGTGTTGGCATAGTTGTTTGGGGACGTCACTCACGTGGGCCTAGGTACTGTTTACATATTAAGTCTTTTAAGTGCTATGCATTATTTTCTGATTATTTTCTACTGAATATTTGATGTTGGAATAATTTCGGATAGCTGAGATTCAAAGATCCAGAACCAATTATATTGATTCACGAACTTAAACCCATTAATATGCAACCCGGGTATGGTCCCTTTCCTACTTACAGATGTTGACCTGGTCGAATCGGGTGATGTAAAAAATTTGAAATGATCGAATAACGAGTTCAAATGTCATCATGGTTATAGACAGACAGGCCTCAGCAAAGTATCAGAAGGTCCTTTCCTTGCTTTACAAATCGCATCTCGGACACTACTAATAGTTACTTCTGAAACGTTAAATAGCAACTTTCATTAAAAGACATCATAAAAAAATATAAATAAAATTTTACCCAGACAGAGGGTGGGTAGCACTTGGAAGCGTGGTGAATCGCTGATAGCAATCCTGGAATGATTCTGGAAAGGCATGACAGAATTAAGGTCGTCAGTTGAGAAATTCTGTCTAATACATGGCGGAACACAGACAGTAGCCTCCTCAGTCAAATATTTGCAAACCGGAACTACACGACTAGCAAAGAACTTGCGGCGGGAACCCTGACCGGCAGCTGTCATGGGTGGCCCCTGTGTTAATTTCATGGACAAGAATAAAAAAAAAGGAAAATCCTCGGATGAGAAGCCACGTAAAATTTCGTAGATAATTATGAGATCAGACTCTTGCCTACGGAGCTCCAGTGGTTATAGTCCCGTGAGCTTAAATTGGGTTTCAGGTGAATAGCTGTGTAGACCTGTCAACCACTTAGTAAACCTACTCTGGATCGGTTCTTCCAGGTCGAAGGCTTTAAGTACCTATAGGGACCACATCCTGGTTGCATAATTCACTAGTTGACACACAAATACCCTGAAAGCCCAATTCTTGGTAGGTATATTTCCAGAGGGGAAGCACCTATTGAGAGTGCAAGTCGACGGAAACCCAATACAACAATTTTCTGTGAATGGACATACAATTTGAGATGAATAATGAACCAGACGCCCAAACTGCATGCCTCATACATCGATGGTAAGGTTGTATTATCTAAAAGATAGGTGTGGTAAATATTAACCATCTCACTGGCCATCTGAAAATGATTGGAACATCACGTTCTTTCCCGTATTTCCAGCTGCTTGTGAAATATCAGTTTTAGACGTATAATGTACTGTTGGCAATTTTCATTACCGTTTTGTTAATAAATGTCATATATCCAGCGGGCCATGTTTCAAAAGCACTGAAAATCTTGGATATTGAATGATTATATGACAATTTTTCTTACCATTGGTGTTTACCTAGTTTATAGTTGCCGGCGCAACAAAAGAACCAGGATTGGAGAAAGCTTGTTTAGGCTACTTTAAATTGTTTTGAGTAGGTGACAAAAGTTTTATTTTAACCAGCTAAATATTTATAAAACACTTTATATAAAATACACAAAGTGTTTCTTGAAAGTTTATAGAACCCGTTGTTGTTCTGATATCTATTGGTTGTTGGCTAAACAAAATTTTTCTTTTCTACGTGCGCCATAATTTTATCAGCTGTTGCAAAAACTTGAAAGTTAATGTTTTAATCATATGGCAAAGTGGAAGCTCAGTGCTGATCTTCGGAATAAGTGTCCAAACACATTTTTTCTTAATAATTCATTAATGCCCTCCTAAAGCAAATTTGTAAAGTAATATTTCGTTCTGCAGTTACTGTCAGCATCGAGCCTGGTAGTAGGTTATACAGTTGTAAGCATTTGCTGTCTTACGTCAAGAGTCAAAGTGGCATTTTGTGTTAAAAGTTTAGCAAACAATAAAATATAAGCTGAAAAAACCTACTAAACCTGCTAATAGTCTATTGGTGTTAGTAACATACTGCTGTTAGTAATGTGCAAATACATGCCTAACCTTCAACAAAAACGTTCTGTTCCTCCTAACCAACATATCCTATTCATAAACTTATAACTTAAAGTTCAACGTTCCTTCCATGTAGTAACCTTCACTTTCCCACCATTTTCGTCATGGTAGATTCGGCAGCTACTAGCCTTTTAACCTATGCTGAAAAAAATCAGCCACTTTAAGTTGATATTTTATGTATCAAAACATATTTATGATTAAGTTTATCTTATAATCATTGCAAGTTTCTGCTGGTCAATTTTTTTTTGTAACTATGTCGCACTATGCTTCAATCCTGATTTAACTGGGTTTTAGTTTTCACATCACGTTGCATTCTAATGGTATTATGTTGGAATTAAGTACGCTGTATGTTCGGTGTCGTATGTTCAGACACTCCGCAAACACTGCACATACAGCGTACTTAATTCCAACATAATGTTATCCCGAGTTCAAAGTGATTCGTCGCAGTTTCTTACATTCTAATGGGTTTTAACTGGTACAACACTGTCCAGAACTGTTTCATTTTGGCTTAAATGTATTCCATCATTATCATTATCATCTACCACAGTCCTATTCACATTCCGGAAATCGTAAATATCGTATTTATATAAAAACTCTTTCTACAATATTGATTTTGTTTGGAACCTTTCCTCTAATAAAGTGGTTTCTTGGTTAAGTAGGAGCTCCTGCCTCGATAGACATTAACTCGATAGATATAAACAAGATAATTGAGTGATTCTTGCAGAGTTGGAAGACTGCATTTGATTAGATGACAAAGCATTTAAAATGTGTAAAAAATATTGTGCATGCGTTTTGGGGAGATTTTGGCACCCTAACACCGGTAGCGAGAGACATGAAAGAGAAGTCTCCACCACAATTTATTCTACTGTTTGTTCCGCCGTTTGTACTGAGTCCTGACTTCACGTGGCTTGTCAGCAAACTAATGTCCGTTTTTAATTTTACAGAAAACGTACATTAAATGTTATGCAGTATCGGCAGGGTGGCGTTCTACCTGAAAAAACCGGGAAAATTCAGGGAATTATCAAGTCTAGAAAATTCAGGGAAAAATCAGGGAATTTAAAAATATTTATACCGAAAATCGGGGAATTTGAACATTTTCTGGAAAATCTTTCACCTCTAAAGAATAGGTAATTCGGATTTAATTTTTTTTACTTATAAAACCTTCACTTTAGTTCAGTTAAACTTCATTTCCTTTTTGTTTCATTTCTGATACAGCGAAAACTCCTTAGGCTTAAGTAATGTGGGACGTTAGGGGTTAAGTGACTTTTTACTTTCGTTTGGGTTGTGGCCTTTTCCTGCTCTTTAGTAATACCAGTTAGGGCAGCACAATTTTTGATTTAGCAAAGCAATGTGATATAGTTATTGCGATTTGAGTGAAATGTGAAAAAAAAATTGTGTAGTCCTGTACTGCACTTTCCTTCGGCCAAAAAAAATCAGAGAAAAGTACTAGTATTGATCTGGAAAACCTGGAAAATCTGGGAATGTCATCATGAGCTTTTGAATGTCACCTTGGTCGATTTGTTATCTAATGAATATGTTTGAAAACTATTCCTTGTGCTGCAAGCAAAATGTCAGTTCATAAGAACTAGCATTACAAGAGAAACTTTGTCTCTCGAGCTGAGACCGACTGGATTAGAAATTGTGTGTCGTGTCTCACAACTCTACGCCATTTCTCGCTCATTCCAGGAAGTTAAAACCTCAGTACTGCTTTATGAAAATAATATTTTGGCGATGATAAATCATCTGGCTTGGAGCCATTAGTTTTTCCCCAGACGGCCTTGTGCAAATGACAGAATGCAATTCGAGTTAGAACATGGATACCCTCACCTCGTGAAGACATGTGTAGCATTTATTTACTCCTGGTAACACTGACCAGTTACCTGGTTCACTGATAAAGGTTATTTCAAACAATTAGATATAAAACCTTACGTTGAACAGGAGGCCGCCCCCCCAATCTCAATACTGTTATGCCTCCTCCACATTCCATCTTTTGAAATCAAAATTTGTGTAATATGTTCTCAAAAACTAAAAGTCACTACAATAAAACTTTACACTTTGAACTGCCCTCAAAATTTTACCGAGCTCAAACGAAGATTAGCCTAGTAATGCTTCTTTCTGTTTTATGAATTTGATATAAATTACTGCAATCTTAACACTTTTTTTATGTTTGGAGGTTCTTCCCCCATCTTAGACAACAAATTATTATAAGACTATTACAGAGGTAGCCACTATTACAGAAGTAACCAATCGTGGAAAGTACTTTGTATTTCGTAATTCTGCATTTTTGTTAAACTAAAATAAGACAAGTGTATTGAAAACCCCTCACATATTGATAAATTCTTCAATAATGAGAAAAGACCACTCCAGAAATAATGTATTGTAGTGCAAAACACTTCAGTACACAAGTTAATCCCTTATAATACTGACTAAAGAACTTGCTACGTGATTTATTTTATATTAAGTTATAACTTAATACATAAGCAGGTACCTTACCTTAGTGTATATTGAGGCAGGAGCCTACAGTTTGTTTCACCGTCGCCAGCATTAAAATGCATTTCGGAATATGGAATGAAGGTTTAGTATTATTCAAATGAAGGGTTTTTTTTTTAGTTCCGAGTATTTTCATTTTTATTTGCAGTTTTTGTGTTATCTTATTTTTCCTTACAAAAGTGGTCGAGAAACAACAGATTTTCCCCTCTATTGCTGTCCTAAAGCATTCGTTGTTTACTGTACAATGTATCCCTTGTTTTACACTAATAAGCCTCGTAGTTTTTGTATCATATTTGATTCTCAAATCAGGAATGCAACAGAACAATAAGAAATGTCCGTTTTTTTTAAACATATACTTTAACTGGAGTGCCTTCTAATTCTATGCTCAGATAATTTAGTGTGTTTTGTCTATTCTCATAACCAAAGGGATATTACTGTATGTATTCGAAAATTAGTCCTTGTATGCCCGTTGTCGTCGTGGATTATTACTATCCCTGTAGCTCGTGCTTCAAGTCAATCCCCAATGTTTATTGCTGCAAAAAACGGATAAATTATACAGCTTTAAAGTTAATCCTGTGGAGAAGTTGCGTGCGCTGTTGCTAGATGGCAGCACCAACCTGGCAGCCATACTGGCGTTCTCCAAAACGTCAATAATGCTGTTTTCGTTGTGCGGCAAATGCCGATAGCAGTTTGAATGTAAGTTAACTTAAGCCATTAGGGATGCATTAAAACATTATTAGATCTTCGAAATGCTTCCATTCTTAAATGGAATTCCAAAACTTGTAATTAATAACAAAAATTTGCTTATAATTCATAAGCGATGATGGATTCCTTTGTTCTGTATCAAAGAGTTGGAAACAAGCAGGAAAGCAATGACTTTGTTGGGGAAAATCGTCTGAAATCGCTCATTTAGTGTGCATGGTTTTCACAGAAAATATGGCTGCAGAAGAAGCCGGCATTTTTCAGTACTCGTTTTTTTTTCAGCAGTACTTGGAAGGTTCTGAAAAACAGACCCTGAACTGAGATGTATGGTTTATTAACTGCATAATCTGGTTGCAGCCGCCAGGAATAGGTTAATATAGTACTCTCAAACTTTGAGTTGGCTGCTTGCAAACATAAATAAAGACCTTAAGCTACAGAAAAGTTCAGTTATGCATTTAGGCTATTTTATATCCATTTGGAAGAGCTGAAAAAATAACTAAAAAATTCTCATGTTCATGACACTTCATTCAGATAAATGACACCATGTTCTTAGGAAAAGATCATAAAATGATTTGCACTTGATTACTGCCATTTTATTTTTTATTATTTTATTATTTTTTTGCTAGGCAGTTCATAATTGCTAAATACAGCTAAATACAGCTCTGTTCTATCTATCTAATATAATTTAAATCAACATTTTTGTTACTAATTTGGTTTATTAGATTCCAATGAAGACAGGCAAACAAACGAACAACCTAATTCTAGCATTTATGCCTCCCCCAAAACTGTTGAAGATGGGGGTTACAGTTTGCCCATTTGTTAAAGTACTTAGCTTGGTTTTGCAAACTGATGCACTGGTCTTTTAGTTGGTAATCTTGACACGCTTTGGTCCAAACACATACTAGCCTCCTTTCAATTTAAATATAGAACCTGCCATCTTTTCGTCTAGCTACTGCTACACCCTCCAAACAATTTGGCTGCATAAGAAGTTAACAAGCAAAATAGACCACAATACGTCATAAAGAGTGAATCCAGTCTTGGTAAAAGATTTTCTGGCAGCACGTGGTATGATACTTTACCGTGAAATGGGTTAGACATTAGGATAGATGCAGGGTCTAACTAATTAAACCTGCTTTACGGTAACTTTGCATTTGATGGAAATATCCCTACCGTGAAATGCTAGTGACGATACAAAAAATCATCAATACCATGGCAGACCACATTATACTCCTTATACCATCGTTCATATTCTTATAGTCCTGTGTCATGCTGTTTATATTAATTTATACAAACGTAAGATTACCCAACAGCGTAATGGGCTTGGATTACTTAATTAGGCCTAAGCTATTTTTAATAAATGTGCTAGTGTTCGACATCTGAATGAATTGCAGTGAACATAGAAACTCAGTTTTCCTCTTAGTTTTTTTTGTAAAATTTGCAGCTGTGAAGATGCAACATCGTTGTGTAACCTTAATTTGCAAGAAGCTGCTGTTGTTGAATTCCATTTTTAAAAAAAGCCTACAGTTTCTTGCACGCAGCCGTCATAAACATATTGATTGTGCAAGCCAATGTTTCACTGAGTGAACGTCCTGCAACTGTAGATATTGTAAACTATGTCAGTGGTTCATTACGAGCATAGGAGTTTTCCAATCTATGACCCTATGTTTTAGCTGTTATGTGTTAAAAACTATGCCTATCGATTCAGGTTCTTTGTGTATGTAGCAATATAGCTAATGGATTCAGTTTCTTGCAGATCGGAAGGCAGCCTTATGAAGATTACTTTTGCCCCCCGGGACAGCAGCAGGAGTAATCGGTGACCCTCAAGTTCATTTTTGAACCCCCTTCTACTCAGATCTGGACTAACGGGTGTCCATCATCGTCACTGAACGATAATGTGTGGCTCACACTCCTCTCCAGCATTCACAACTTTGCAGCTAACACACATTATAAGTGACACATTACGATAAAAGAAGATTATGTATTAAGGTTCTTCCTTGCTGGAAAGTTGCAGATAACACCATTCCTCTTTTTTTTTTGTACGAAGTCACGAAATAACGGGTGTACGGCAAGCTGTTAATCAAATTTGTCGTGTTTTGCACCTGAAACCTGATCACAATCATGAAAGATTCGGTTCTAAGCCCAATTATCATCGCTCCCAGAATGCTTCATGTTGTTATTTCTTCTGTTCATTTACCCACTCGTTTAAATTGGGGGCCCTAATCAACTCCAACTAACATCTTTTCCTGAAAGTGAAGACGAATCCACTATTTTAAATGTTATCAATAAAATGTGTTCTCATTAAATTAACCATGGCATCATGTTTACAGAAAATGTGTATTGTACAATACAACATTTCTATTACAGAACAATGGCTAGGAACTAGAGCCTAATTGTTACTAGCAAACCAACAGTGAAAAGTTTGTGCTAACTGTAAGCACTGTTGTAATTCAACATTAACTGGAGGTGTTACTGTCGTACTAACTTTACACTCTTCCATTTGAACTGTATAGGAAGAACATTTCGATGACATGACTGTTCCATTATGGAGTATACTCTCTGAAACTGCATACTTACAATCACAACTACTTGAAATACTTTTTCTTAAAAAGTAGGAAAATTATTTTTCATCGGTTCATCATGTATGCGGAATGGTCTAAAATGTAACAGAAGTTTCAAGTTTTAAAGCCAGTAAAAAAAAAATACTACCAACGAATAAATAAACAATGAAGCAGAGCTGGTAGATATGAAAATTGGGCTTTAATTTTCTTCGGAAAAAGTCAAGTTAGAACCTGAAGATGAATATGTATTACACTGCACTCATCATTTGCCTGTAGTTCAGTAATGTTTTGATTTTGTTTACCACAACACAAATTGGTACGCTTTATTTCTGTGTATTAGTATACAACCTCATTCCCTCCACAACATTTTTGTGAGTATAAATATTACACAAAAATGAGTCCGTGTCAGAATATCCTTTTCTTCAACGAACTAAACAGTTTTTTCTTATTGGTCATAGCAATACCAAACATCGTACGTACCAAGTTTTAGTTTAAACTGCACAGTTATTTTGCACGATAAAGTACGAGTACAGTTTTTACAGAAAAAAACCTGTCGTGATATAAGGCCTAAATGATATTTAAATATTATAATAAAAGTGGGTATAAAAAAAATTAACTTGTGTTGTTACTATGATTACTCCTGCTGTTTTTGATGGATAAGAGAATACTTATGCCTAGTGCTGTTTGTTATTATGCACAATAATGATTATTTTGGCAGGCCTGCAGACTTTATTCATTGATTGCGTGACTAATAATTACTCTGGGTTGGCATAGGATTTTATAAGTATGCGCAGAATTTGTTATTCTCCTCTCCCGAACCGATCGTACCATCTGTTTTCTTAGATGAGCCTGCGGGAAGCGGCCAAGTCTAAAACCCGGCTTTCATTTCGATCAGGGCATGATGTGATCGAGGCAGGCAGGGTAGGGAAACTATTATAAATTTATTATAAGCAGTCAGCATTGTTTTTTTTTTATTTGGTTTGACTTTTTGTTAGAGTTTATTTTAAATTATTACTAGGCACTGTTCTACTTCCTTTACGTCTGTAACACACCTCTTAGTCCATCAATAAAGCAGTTTTATTTCGCCTTGTTTCCTGGTCTTTCATTTCTAGCTAATTGTAAGGGTCAAGTTTACTACAGATATGAGCCACATCTCATGGTCTAATATCAGTTGTATTACGTAACTTAATTAGTTGACATTCGGCAACTCTGTGAACCATTGTCTCACGACTTGTATTGATGACTTATAATGGCTACTATTAGCCATCGCTGATGCTATACTTCATTAAATTGGTCTAACATTAGGCCATTCTTAATGTGTGATGACAAGTCACTTTAAAGGTGAGCAACAAAGTACATCAGTGGTCTCCTTTGTTGATGAACAGAAGTACAATTTATTGTAGACGCCTCATTAATAACAAAGGAACCAGTGACACAGTAAAATCACTGATGCGTTGTTGTTCAACATCAACATGTCCTGTCGCACGCTCTAGCGGCTTAAATTATCCATTATGTTAGGTTGCTTGTTAGAATTATTTAGTCAAGCAAAAGTCAAGCTGCTACTTGATTCTGCTCTGAGGTTGAATAGTGACATTAGTCGTAGTATCATAGAGCCTTTGTATATGATGCCTCATTAATGTATTACACATTTATGAGGCATCGTTTACAAAGGCTCTATCATACTACGAATAATGTCACTAATGTCACCTCAGAGGAAAACCCAGTAGCATCTTTTATTGACTAAATAATTCAAATAAGCTACCTGACATAATAGACAAGCCCCTATATTTTAAGCACGGACTGAATACAAAAATGCAGATGAAAGATATGTCAGAAACTTCGAAAATGAGATGGCCCTGTCCCTTCCTCTAATTTGCCAATATTACAGTGTATTACTAGAAACTAAATACTATGCGGAATGTATCTGTAGCAAAGCTCTAACCCTTATAATGCTATTTCTACACTAGATAGTAGGACGGCTTAGTACTTGAATCGTTCACTTTCTGTGAAAAGCATGAAATTTGATATGGATGCACATGAAGGGTAACTGGGAAAAATGGTTATGATAGCAAGCTAAAAAAAAACCTGAGGGACAAGGGTTTTTGGTTGTAACTTCTTGCCCATTGGTATATCAACAGCAGAATGTCAAACAAACACAATTCTGGACAGGAAAGGTGATATACATCTTTTACGTATCCCAACCATTTAACTCCAAAATCGTATTTCAAGTATATCACCCTTCATTCTGCAAACACTTTTTTTTTCAATTGGTTGTCATAGTGATTTTCGTATTCAAAGGGTTCTGACGTGTACTGGATATGATTGATGGAAAGAATAGAGTCCCCTCTCCTTTCCTGTCCAGAATTGTGTGCTGTACGGTTTTGTTTCAGATTATGCTTTTGATTTGTTGATGGTTAAGGAGTTACAACCAAAAAACCGTTATGGGGTAAAGCATCCCATCGGCATCAAAGCTATTTTTTTCCAATTACCATTCATGTGCATCCATACCAGATTTCATGCGTTTCAAACAAAGTGTACAATTCCTTCAATGTTGATGTCCCAAGCTGTTCTACTATAGACTTTCTCACATCTTCACTAGTACTGTAGGATTATCACTAACCTTGCATGTTTTTTGACATCATGTCTCCATTTTTGAGAATATGTTTACGCAATAGCTCTTCACTTGGCTGTCGTAGATGGTAAAATTGTTTTATTGTTTCAAACCTCGAAATGTTAAAGCAAAGATAATAAATATCGAATTGTTACTGTGTTTCTATTTTAGTGTTATGTATAAGTATTGTTCTGGATTTTGGGGAAAGTACCTCACAGGATAATTCAAACTGTTCTCTTCATTTACTATTAAAGAAAACATTAACTATTTCCATAGTATACCACAGAATTACTGTTATGGGTGGAAATTAAACAATTGGTGTTACCACTTTTGCATGTTATCATCCTAAATCGTTTAGGACTAACAACTGGTAAAATCTTTACACACGTTAAGTAAATGCTACATTTCGAAACAAATTGTTTCGTTACCAAGCAGTTAATAAACTTAAAGAAATTCATAAATACTCGTAAACATTTAACAAATGACCAAGAAACACAGGCGAGTAAAACAATCGGTAAAGCACTATGTTTCAGAGTCCTATTCGACATTGTTTTCAATAGTAAATTTTTTGAACAAAAAACGTGTTAGCAGCAAATTACCGGTAAAATAGAGAGAACAGCAGACTACCCATGTCATCCTAGGCAAAACCAGGCTAGGGTAACCAATTGAAAAATCACATAGCACGGGGGGATATTCAGGCTAAACCAATCCATGGGAGTCACTACAAATGACATAATGCCTTTTCTTTGTTTCTTTTCCTAGTGTAGGTTTGCGTAGGCTAATGTAGGTATTCTGACCTCCCTGTTTTGATGGTACTTTGCTACTGGTCATTTTCCTCTTTAACAAACAATCTATGCATAAAAAGGTGCTGAGTAATTAACACAAAAGAAGTGTTTTATCGAATGTTTTGCTTGTTTTATTTTCTCTCAGGGTGTGTGGTAAATGTTTTGTAAATGTTCTTCTTTTAACGGTTAAGACTTTACATTTACAAGACTTAGTTAGTTACACTAGGCCAATTCACTTTTTTTTATGGGTTGGGTTTAATTTCTCAGTGTAAGTGTTTATTGGTTATATTGGTAAAATTGGAGACGATGGTCCTAGATTGGTACAGATAGGCTGGGCAAAGATGTTTTTATTTTTGTATTAAAAATAACTGCCTGTGAAGGGAGAATCACAAATTTGAATTTGTGAGAACTGCAATGCAATGAATGATAGTATAGGTGTTTGGGGTGTATAGGTGTTTAGGGCGTTTGATAGGTGAGTGGTATTTTCACCTTCAAGATGAACAAATTCAAGACGAACATTGACAGGTGTACTTCATTTGTGTGTAGTGTTATTTTTACTCTTCGTAAATAATTGTAAACCTAAATTAAAAAGAAATAAGTCGACGACCTCCAAATGTCACTCAATTCTCCACAATACCATCTTTTTCTGTGTTAACAGCAGCTTTTTTTAATGATTCTTCTATCAGTATCGGATCCATGGTCCAATATATCATGAATATAGTTATGTTGCTTTGCACGCTTCATCCTCTTGTTGTTTGTAATTTTTAATTTGGAATTTTTGTGCTACTTTCTACAGAGTTTTAACTGAACTTATGTAGTCCAGTCATTTCTTTTCAATTAACATGAAATTTCACTTAATTTAACAAAGATACAATATAAAACTAACAGTTAACTAATGACATTCTTTTTTTTTTGTGCCTTTAAGCTGATGAGAATGTAGTTGGACATTTTGTCCCCGTACAGTAGGTCCACAGATAAATCATCCCAGAAATAGAGGGACAATTTCACTGACAGTTCGTCTAGAATTTATTTAATTATTTATTTATTTTACCTATTTTGTTTTTATTTATTTTTAACGTGTCATTTTTACATTACTTTCTGCAAAGTTTTGACTTAACGTATATTTTCCACTCATTTTTTTTTTCTATCGGCATATAATTTTACTTAATCTAATAAAGATACAATATAAAATTAGTAGACGCTAATGGCATCCTTTGTTTAGACAATTCACATTACCAAAAACACACTTGATTAAAACTCAGACTAAATTTTGTAGTTTGTTGAGGGGGCCAAAACATTTTGAGCAAAAAGGGCCTGAAAACTAAAAGCTATCGTTGAAATGTTACTAAGTTTCGCATAGTATCTGATTTACTACACTCAAATGCAGACCTTCATCATTTAGAAATTACTCATTCGGGTGATGGGACTGTTCGAAATAGTGTCAGTATACCTGTCATACAATCTGCGGACTGCTGCATACCCATTGTGTGCCATTCTAGACCAAAAAAAATCGTATGCCATCCTGCAACCATCTATTTTTCCATTCAGGTAGCCACACACGTCTTTGTAATAATAATAATATAATATGATGGTTGTTGCCAACTAAATGCAACTTGGCATGGCAGGGCCAAGAAGGTCACTGATATCATGCCAAAAAATTAATTTTGTAAGATATCTAGGTACATCTAATGTACCACGTCAAAATTGATTTCTGGTTAGCTGGTTGATTTTTGAAACTAGGAATGTATGGTGCCATAACAACCTCTGTTGGTAACTGATTCCAAACATTTACCACATGGAACGAGAAAGTGAACTTCTTGCAATCAATTGAAAATGAGAGTACCACAAGTTTACATGGATGTTCCCTGGTGATTCCGCCACCACGGACTGAAAAGAAACGACCATAGTTTACATCATACTGATCACTTAATATGGGGTATGTAATGGCCAAATCACTCTTGACCCTTTGCGCAACTCAAGTGTATAGATCCCCAAGATCTCCAGGCATTAACTATAACTCAAATGGGAAAGGGCCTGGAACCGTTTTGTAGATAAATGTTCTACACTCTCGACATGATCAATGTCAGATGTAAGTTTTATGGTTCAGTTATTTACATGATGGTCAGTAAAGTATGCTCACCCTAGTTTCCAAAGACTCTCCTTCCTAATCTTAATGAAATTAATGAAAGTTAAGGGGACAAAATGTAACTTAAGCTGGGAGGACTGGGGAGAAGTGGAAGTAGTGGGAAATAAATTCTAATTAATATTTACTAACACGTTGCAGGATGAGAAATCATCGGATGCATTTGTCCAGTTGGGAGATTGGATTGAGAATTATTAGATACGGGTCGATAAGTACAATTCGTCGCCAAGGCAATGCATGGCTCTTATAATTATTAACTTTGGAATATTGCAGTGACAGTTGTTGTTGGTAGTGTGACAATTACAACGTTATCCTTGGAGAGAAAGCAGATTGTTGCGACACATCTTGGAAACAAAGCTGATTGAGGTAGTGACGTTGGCCAATAATATTTAGACCACAAAATGGGTTGCTACATTGCTGCAGCATTGGGATGCAGGCATAGGCTACTAGCGTTGTAAAATGCTTTGTCGTTTCTCTTCAAGCCCCAATGTTTCAGTTGCTACGATACATTTTGTTGTTGCCTCGATTCCTTCTACTGTGTACTCTGTTAGGCCATAACAACACTGACAACAATATACAACAATGGAGACGTAACATTATAACCTTGTCTTGATCCGCTTCCCAGTGGAACTTAGATATTTTTTCTGGTAAGCCTCTGAGTTAGTGCTACTGCAATTCTAGAAAGTTCCAGAATATGACGACGATAAATATTTGCAGTACCTATCAACTTCTACACTGACGCTGTTTGTTAGTTGAAAAAGAATCAGCTGCATGTTAACAAGTCTGTAAAATAAAATGCCAGTTAACAAATTTTAAAAAGTTTATTGTTGTCTCTCTTCTTATAAGCAGTAAGTTTTATTGTTTTGAAGTAATTAACTTTGGTCCTTGTTAGGCTTTAGATTTAATACGGAATTTGTTTTAAGTTGGATTTTGTAGGCCCTGTTCAAAATCCGAGTTGAACTCACCGATTTCATGGTGATATGAGAATTTCTTCGTTATTATTAATGCTAATTTATCGTCCTTAACCAATCACAATGAGACTATGTCGTAGTATTTGCTGATGAAAACGTACAATGTACTTTAATTTTTAAACTATATTTAAAGAAATTATCATTTAGAAAGGACAAGGATGAAAATATATACATATTTTCAGGCCTCTGTTCCGCCTATATATTTTCAATAGTAAGTACATTGCACCCAAATGTGAAGCTTGTATTAAGACCTTATGAGATAAAAGCAAAGAAATATAATTCATGCAACAAAAATTCCTAACGAAGGGTACACTTAAAACATAATTAAGATAAAACTTGGTAAAAATCTGTTAGAAAATGAGTAAAGTAGGTTGTAGCATGTGTCACAGGCTTACTTAGAAAGTGAAAATTCTTTCCCAGATCTAGACACTATTTCAAAGGTTTTACTTTCCTTATGCAGACTAAACTGGCTTCTACGGCTACTTGATGTCAACAGCCCAAAACCAGGAATATTCCGGAATTCAGCATTGTACTGGTTTTGAATTTTTTACATGTGGTAGCAGTAAGACCCCATTTAAGGTGAAGAAGAAGGATAAAACCTTTGTGTTTTTCATATTGGAAAACAGTATCACGGACTTTTTCATTTTCTATCTATTTTCTATCAAGCTCTTTTATGTACCAAAATTGACCACATCCAACAGCTGGTGAATGTGGTGATTCTGAATTCAATATTTTATTAATTAAACACTTTTACATTGCAGTATGCCAAAAATACTTAACGTGGCCAAAATAAAGATTTAAAGGAAAACTAGGGTCTTTACACCAATAATTAAATGTTGTTAAAAGATAAAAACTGCAACCTTTTAATTCTTCACATTGTGAAATTTCTTTGAACATGCAAGATTTTCAGAACAAATTTTAAGTACTCCCGTATAAGGAAGCAATTAAAAAGGGGGGGGGGGGGCACCGGAATTGTATTGACACGGAGTCACGTTAATTCTGGGATTTTCTTAAATGCTGACGCGTGTGTGGGATCCGTAATTACATTAACTCCAGATTCTAAATTTGCTTTAAAAGTGTCTGAAATAGTCCGGAATTGTGGTAACACGGAGTTACCGTAACTCTTGATTTTTCTGAAATACACGCCTGCAAGGAAACTGGAATTACCATAAATAACATCCTTGCCTCGATCACTGTGGCTATACATATAACATCAGAAACCACAACCATATTATTCTCAAATTACACAAGAGTTAAGCTAACTCCGTGTTACCACAATTCCGGATTATTTCAAACACTTAAATCAAATTAAGAAATCGGAGTTAATCCCCACAGGCGGTCAGTATTTAACAAAATCTCAGAATTAACGTGACTCCGTGTCGATACAAGTCCGCGCCCCCTTAAAAAGTTCTCATCCCTTGATGAAGCCATGATTGAAGATGGTAATTGCACTAGGCCTTCATTGTTTTGTTGTGCAATCAGGCATTTTTATCTTTCATAATTATATCTTTTGAGTGATAATGTAAACAGATACCTAGCACCTTCCATTTACTGATCAGTGTGTGTATGGTGAGTGTACACACTACACAGTGTAGTACAATTTTCTCTTGTTAAATGTTGCAAGTAACATAAAAATAGGTAAATGTGGATTAAACAGTTACTAATTTAGTAGCCCTAGCCACACGAGAAGAGTACCATGACAGATAGGCTATGTAAAGTAAAATAAAATAAAATAAAATTGCATGATGCTCAGTTGAATCCAAATACAAGTGTTAGATTGAAAACAGCGTCCTGTTTGTCAGGACTAGCATTGCAACATATTTAATTAAAAAAAAAAAGTAAAATTTTCGGCCAACATAGAGATCTTGTTCAGTACAGGGTAAAGAGATGAAATCAAGAATCAACCAACAACATTTTGTTACAACCATTCTAAAAGGGTAATGGCTCTGTCCTCCTGTCCGGGTTTTTTGTTAACTTTTGGAGGAGATGCAGATGTATAACAAGATGTAGTTTGGAGTTTGTTTAACACCTGTGTGAATGAGGTTAGTGCTAATGACCTATCTGTCGATGCCCCATTAAGCCTCAATTCTCCTCCTAGAATAAGAAAAAGATCAACTGCCCTTTCCGTTTTGAATGGTTGTAAAAACTTTTGTTTGTTTCTTCTTATCTTTATCTCTTTATCTCTTATCTTTATCTCGATATTGATTGAAAATTATATTTCTTTTTATTAAATGTGCTACAGTGTTAGCCCTGATAAGCGTTAATCTGTTTTGTTTTTTTAAATCATTACACTGTGTGTTATACTTTCAGGGCAATGGTAAGTACAGTGTGACAGTTACAATAGGACATTTAAAAAAAAGCCATTGGTGATAAGATGCACACTTTATTGTCCTTTGGTATATACGGTGAAGCTGGGCTTCTTTGGACTATTTTTTTTTTTATCTTTTTGAAAACCGTGATGCATATTTCGTGTAAAAGGATCAAATGGAGTTCCAATGGGAATCTGGAGTTTCAAAATTACGGCTTTGGTGGAAACAACTTGGTAAATTATTATACTACAGTAATTTTCCTGATAGGAATTTTAAAAAATCCTGCGTTTAATGGATTGGTTGGTGAAGATCTAAGGAAGTTTCTGGATCGAGTCTACTCCTCCCCCCCCCCAAAGAAAAATCAGTTTGTTTTAATTGTTTCAATTTGCACGTACTTAAATTTGTTATTGATGTTGGCTGTGTCAACCGTTTATGTTAATATAACAACTTAGTATAACTACCACTATACACAAGCAACTTGCTTCATGATGTGTTGTTTTGTTAAACTTTATAAATAAACAAAAATTGAAAGTAAAGCTATTTGTAGGTTAAATTAAATGAACGAGGAGAATCTCTGATTCGTTCATATGCCAGTTCACGTATATAGGCTATTAGTTCTCCAGTTCTCGTTTTTTTTTTATTAGTATTATTAGCAATATACTTCTGGCACACATGCTGTATACCATGTGGTTACAACATAATACCAGTAAGCGGCCATTTCCATAACAAAATGAATCTCTGCATATACCAAACACACCATCTTGGAAGCAAAATGTCTGTTTGTGGCTATAAATAATTGATGCTGCTAAAAATTAATGTTACAGATGTCACGTATTATGCTATAGTTAATTTTTGCGTTGAACATATCATTAGTAAAGGCAGGTATGAGCTACAAACAATACTTTTTCAGGCGTGAGATCCTGTGGATAGTTTGGTAGAAGGAAATAAAACAAATGATAGCTACAAAACTTGTAACTGTCAAAATATAGTTCACTCATCTAGGCTAATCAGTTAGTAATTCTACAACTAAAATTGAATGCAACCTGCACCTTCCAAAGATTTGTGCCACGTGGTCTTTTAAATACAAGAGTAGCCATTGATGAACTTAAAAAGATACAGTAACAACCAAGCTAACCATTTCACTTATCTAACAATTTCAACATCCCATCATCTTCTTCAACCCTGTTTCAGTGCTGAGATAAAACCGTGTCAAGACTTGCAGTGATGGACCACTGTTATGTCTTAGCATGAGAATGCCTGGTAATATCCTAGCTGAATAGGATACCACCAGACTTTCTCATGCTGAGATGTAACAATGGCCCGGCTCTGCATGTCTTGTCTTTGTTTCATCTCAGCAGGTGAAGAAGAAAGATGGGATGTTGAAATTGGTAGCTTAGTCTGAAATGTTTTGGGGTTGTTACAGTATCTCTGTAAATTCAGCAATGGCTACTCATATTGTTAAAAGACCCCATAGCACGAATAATTGCGCCATTACAACAGCACAGCCCATTCCTAATTGTTAAGAATGTATTTGGTGATTGTTGCCCAATTCCAAAATCCACTGGCAAACAAGGGAATCAGAATTTGCTCCATCACCATACATCTCAGCCTGTTCCTAATTATCAAGCATATATTTGGTGATTGTTGCGCGATTCTGGGAAAAAAAAATTTATGGAAGCAAGTTCAGCCTGCGTGACGACTTTCGAACGATAACAGCTCTTCGAATATTCAACACTGCATATTGGTGGATGATGGTAAATACTGTGTTAATGTACCATCTAAGATTACTTTCAAAACAATGGTGTTTTTAATACTCCATACTGAATCGAGTGCTGGGAACTTTCAGCTCTGCTATCCAGGGCTGACAGATTTCAGCACTTCATTCAGTATAGCCCATAGTGACTAAGTTCAAAACGCCATTCTTACAAAAACCCATTATTTTTACACTGTCAAAAAATTTCTGCTTTGGCTTTTCGTAGACTTGCCTTAATACGTAAAAGTTTTACTTAAACCACGTCGAAATTAAGATTCGCGCTTTCTGCATTTTTGTTTGCCCAATTTTGAAATACGCCAGTCCGGTTTGGTCCCCACACCTGCTTCAGGATATTGATGTCCTGGAGTCGGTTCAACGTTCTTTCACCTGACAACTACCCGGTTTGAGATCTTTACCTGCAGGTGAGCGCCTCAAAATTTCAGGACTTGAGTCATTGGAGCTGCGTCGTCTGCGGGCAGACTTAGCTTTGACATTTCAGATTTTGAAGGGCTTTCTGCCAGTCGATCTTCCCTTTCGACTTAGCGACCCCATTTAAGACTCGTGGTCACTCATTAAAGCTATACTTGCCAAAGTTCTCCACTGAATGTCGGAGATCTTTTTTTGCTGTTCGTGTCGTTGGCGTGTGGAACTCCCTTCTGGAACATGTTGTGTCGGCGCCATCCGTACCAATTTTTAAACGACGTCTGGCTTTTTGCCCCCTGAATAAGTTTTTAAAACGCACCTACTAACGTTCGTTCGCTGTTTGCTTCATATCACTTAACTCTCAGGGCCAGTATAAGAGGCATGCCCGTCTGTGTCCTCGCCTGCACTTGCTGGCAAACTTTTATTATTTATTTATTTATTAACTGAGGGCTGATATGTTGAAATCGGTCCGTAATGCTAATATCCAGTTACTGGCACAATCTAACGACTGCCAATACGAAATGTAGGGATTCCATCTGCCCCGGTTTGGGGAAAAGACTAAACTGGTTTTGAAAAGACCTAGTTGTCACTGGCGTGCCTATCTCTGTGTTCTACTCTTAGATGAAAAAATCAAGTGAGTTCCATTGTTACGAAAAACTATTCGATTCCTCATCATTTGGTAATGGGAAAAGCTATTGTTTCCTTTGTGTGCCCAAGGATTACGGATAAAAATCAGGCAACATTTGTCAAAAAGGTAGTTAGCAATGAACTACGGGCTGTGAATTTGATGTTGGTAGGTAAACAGGATATCACCTGGAGTTCTCGAAGTGAGATGGACAATTTGCGTGTATTGGCACTGATGCATTATCACCCCTCGGTCATTTGAGTCTTCCAAGTCAGTATGTTTTCAACAGAGCTGATGCTCAAATATTTATAACGCATTTCCACACATACAACCATCATAACTTAAATTATTTGTAAGAGTAAACAGTATTTACAAAATACTGGTCTGGTAAACCAATAACACATTAGAATTTGCAAAAAGTGACCATCAGAAGTTAATAATCAGACATTTTATTCTCAAGCAGTTGTTTTGCTTTACTTAATATCTCTGAGCGTTATGTCATTAGAGGTAAACTAATACTCGTAGAGATGAACCTTCTCATTGGTGAACTTATCTAAACGTGTTTGAAACAGAAAGACCCATTGGATGGGAAAACCCAGGATTCGAGCCGAGAAACCTGCGGACATGAAAATGTTTAGAAATCATATGCTGCCACGAGCACTTTCCATAAAATTAGAATGATTAAAATAATTCAAGATGTGCTACAAGAAACAAACCTAAAACGTTAGAATTTGGTGTTTAAACATCACCGTTTCCAGGCAGTCAAACATAAGCCTCATTAGTGAATGTTTCATTTTGGATGAAAGATAAAAGCACTTGTGGGGAGGAGGGGGAAAGGGGTGGAATTTTTTTTGCTTTAAGTACTTGTTAAGTATTCTGAGGGCTATTTATTGTGGAACTTGATTGTGGACAGTGGGTCGTTTGTTGAAATATGCAATATTTCAAGACAGAGGATAATCGTGGTGTAAGGTATTTTTTTAAAATAATTACTTTTGAGCCTTGAGTCGACAGCCGAAGCAATTCTGTGGCGTTTTGACAAAAGGGCATAAGTTCATTTTTGGAACAAAAAGAGGTATGTTGGTCTTAAGCTCCATTTGTCAAATTAAATAACACTCCCTCTTGTTCCAATTTGTATTAAATCATCAATACTAACTGCATAAACCAGAAAAAATACTGCTCGTCTATAAAAAAAAAATTAATTAACATAGTTTACACTAAGGGAATGTCCGAAGCATTACAAAAATTCTTTTCTAACTAGAGTAGGGTACTAGACTTACAAGTAAAAGTAGTAATTTACTGATACAACGTTATTGTCCCTCTCCTACATTTACTGTAGTCTCCGAGAAGAGGTGGCATTGGCCCGTTTACGTATTGGTCACAGCAACCATACCCATTACTTCCTTTTGAGGTGGGGGAGGGGAGTTATCCATCCTGAATGTCATTGGTGTCTCTGGCCACTTTCGGCCCGTCCCATCCTTGTTCATTGTCACCATCTTGATGGTGTTCGTCGTGGTGTTCCACGATACTTAGCATGTGAATTGGCCAATGAGTCTGTCCTCCTGTCCAGGTTTTTTTAATTTTTGCTGGCGGTACAGATATATGATAAGATCTAGTTTGGGGGTTTGTTTAGCATCTCTGTAATGTGTGGCACAGTAGCAACCTGACCGACTGTATTGTAACTGAGGTCACCTAGATGACCTAGCTGTTGGCGCACTGCTCCCCCTCCCCACACTCCCCAAACGTTTTCCACCTAGCCTACCTACGAAACAGCTAAAATATGTCCTTTATTAAATCTCATGTGCATAAAAATAAATCAAAAGGTCTCGAAATTCGTCTGAGCTCGTGTAAATCTTTGGCGGTCTGAGGCTTTCCCAGCCGCAGCCAGATCTGGCAGCCAACACCGCCAACTAATATAATCGATAATGGCAACTTTTATATCATCTTTAGGCATTTGATCAAGGTTTCCTGGTTGGAATCCCTGCTTTGTTCCTCCTTTTAAACTCTACTTCATTCTGTGTCCAAAAAAAGGCAGTAGTATGGTGTGTGGTGAGGATGAGTCAGTTTAACTATACAAACATTAGAGTTCAATTGGGTAAGGATCGAACAAATTATGTTTTACAAACAATACAACCTGTTAAGTATTACACCAAGTATCTCATCTCAATTTATTCTTTCCATCATACAAGGTCGAAATATTATTTACGGAGAATTTCCCATCGATGCTTTGTAACATAGCGCACAGTTTCAATATTAGTCTTTAAAATTAATTATCTGGATTAGAAAACAGCTAAAGAATACTATTTACGGATAATTTCCCATTGATGGGTTGTCATCTAATGCACAGGGCAATAATCCAGGCAGCAAAAAAAGGAGTATTTAAGGTAATTTCCCATCACTGCAGTGTCATCTAATGCACAGTTTCAATAAAACAGGCAGCCAAAGAGGAGTATTTACAGATAATTCCCATCAATGCATTGTCATCTAATGCACAGTTTCAAAATTAGTCTTTAATTAATAATCTCGATTAGAACACAACACAGCTAATGAATACTATTTACGGATAATTTCCCCTTTGACACACTGTAATATAATACACAGTTTCAAAATTAGAGTTTAAGTAATAATCTAGATTAGAACAGAGCCAAAGAATACTATTTATGGGTTATTTCCCATCGATGTATTGTAAACTAATGCACAGTTTCAAAATTAGTCTTTAAAATTAATAATCTAGATTAGAACACAGACAAAGAATATTATTTAAGGATAATTTACCGCCGATGCATTCTAATGTAATGAAATTACAAAATCAGTCTTTAATTAATAATCTAAAATAGAACACAGCCAATCAGGTTAAACTCTGTTCAAATGCCTCAGTCGTCTGATGAAATTATTTTCCTGTCTTTTAGCTGTACCCACCCTCATCGCAGACGCAGACTGTTAGGTTCCACGGGTTGACGGATTGCAGCAACACTCATTCACAAGTGTGATCACAGAGGGCGCCACGAGTCTCGTCGCATGCCTCCACCCAAGAGACTTCCATTGACAAGAATCGGTGGTATTGACTTCTCTCAACCTATGCACACATATTTTGATCTAGATCGAGGACTTCCATTCTCTGATACACAAATATACTTCCATTCTCTACACACGTATCAACTGACAGCTCTATTTTTTAGCAAGCAAGTAATTTCAAGTATTTGTAGTAGTAACTACATATCCTCGTGAGTTTTTGACTGTGATAGACTACATCATTTTTATAAAGTGATAAAGACTAGGTCACCTGAATGCGCGCTGAAGTACAAGCTGATTTTTATAGTGACGTAGTACCCAAAGTTTACACTGTTCCTTACGATAAACACCGACATGGTTACTGAAAGCCGAAGAATAGAATGAAAAATACAGCATTTTCTCAATTATCAACGTATAAAGCTGCTGAAGCTTGATTAGTGAACACTGCTAACGTTCAATTCTAAGTGTGGCATGCTTGTAAAAATGTAATGGAGGTTTATACGTCATACAGGGTTCATTTTTAGAGCGTATGCAAAGAAGGCCTACCAAATTAGACTCGTTACCACGTTTGTAATCGTTTGGTAAGTTGCTACGACGGATTCGTTTGCTCATCATCTGCTGTTGTAGCTTCGCTCCGAAACTCGGAGGTGTAGTGTTTTAGCTAGTTACAGTATGATCGCAATGATGTCGCTACCATGTTAACAACACTGCCTGAATGACATTGTTTGAGTAAATGCGTGCAGTGTTATACACAGGATGGTCTAAAAGTCTGGTCACATGCCAATAACTGCCAATATAATGGCCCTACGTTAATTCTGAAGACGTATTTGTAACGTAAGTCAGGTATGGGGAGGCCAATGAAGATATTTTCAATGACCTTGAAAATAGAATTCAAGGTCATCAGCATTCTATTTTCCAAATGGCGCAAGATACAGCACAAAAGTGAATTACAAAGTTGTACACGAGCGTCAAACGTGACAAACTGCGAAAACAGATTGAAAATCGGATCATAATTGCAAAATAGCAACAAAGTTTTCCCTGAACGTTTTAACTGCCACGCAATGAAGCTTGGCATGCACGGCAGTTAAAACGTTCTGGGATGACTTTGTTGCAATTTTGTTTTCCTCATAACGATTACAATTATGCTCCGATTTTCAATCTGTTTTCGCAGTTTGTCATGTTTGACGCTCGCGTACAACTTTGTAATTCACTTTTGTGCTGTATGTTGCGCCATTTGGAAAATAGAATGCTGATGACCTTGAATGCTGTTTTCAAGGTCATTGAAAATATCTTCATTGGCTTCCCCATATCTGACTCATATTACAAATATGTCTTCAGAATTAACGTAGGATCAAGTTATTTGCGTGTTACCAGACTTTTAGACCACCCTGTATAGTCCATAACATTAAGATGAACAACTCCTGATGAAAAAATGTTCTCAATTCCTTCTGCACTCTAATTACTACATGTTCGATATGAGTCAGAGAAGTCAAACTTGGCATAATCTTGAAATTGTAGTCAATATCTAGCTTCTAACTCCTAGGATAAGGTGTGGAATAGTAAACGAACCCTGACACTAAACATTGCCACTAGGCCTATTAGGGAAATTCTATTGCAGCTGGATGTGAAGTTAAATAAATTATGACATTAGCATTAAGTTACTACTTCATACAAATAGCACAATTAATTCAATCTTTTGAATTACAAAGGATGAGGGGGGGGGGATGAGGCTTAATGGCGCGTCGACAGCTTGGTCATTAGCGCCAACCTCAGGTACAAAGGATGACCAGAGTCAGCAGCACTGAGTCGTTAGATTGTTTCACCAACGTACTAGACCACTATACTAAGGGCTCGTCTACGCAACGATAAATTTCTCGCTTACTAGCTTTCACTTGGTTAATACTAAATCTGCTGGCTGCTTCTCGCCTTTACCGAAGAATGTGGCTTTCAAGTTGTCTATACGTAGTAACCATGGCAACAACGCGGACGCAGATCTCCTCCTCGTACCTTGCGACACGACGTATGAAGCGTGCAACATGACAGCGTCGATTTAAGACAACTAGAAAACAATTTTTACTGCTGTACAAGACGACGGACAGATTTCTAAATGCCGGTATTCGATGAGTTGTCTTCGATTCGACAACCCCGAAATGGACGCCATGTTGGATTTTGAATTCTCGCTGCGAGTAGCTATTTATTCTGCCGTCGTTTGATCACTGCTAGATGCTGTTTTTTCATCGAGAATAGCAAATTTTGGAAATAGCGTGAAACGGCAACAATGTTGTACCAATGTTTAAAATGACTGTTGCACTTTGTTCTTTATCCGTGTTGTTATTTATAATACATTTAATTTGTTGCCTATTACCACATTCATTAATAGAAACTGGAAATTGTTCGTAAATAAATAACGGTTGCCTATAGCAAATAGCGTTCGGCGAACGAGAAGGTCTTGTTGCATAAACGCGCCCTTAGAGAGCAATATCAAGATACCTGCTAACTTGCTATCTATATCATTAAAAACATACGATGTACAAGCGTGCGTGCGTGTTTGAACCTCTACTCCTCCGGCTGTAAGGCACCTACGAAGATGAGAGTAGCGCCAATTAAAATATATTTAAATTACGCTTCAGATAGGCCTATTTTCATCGCTGTAACTTGATTTTTTGATTCTCAAGTACGTGAACAACTGCTGTGAAAACTAATCATGACGAGAAAGTTCGATCAGGCAAACTGAACACTGTTTCATGACAAAGTTCGATTAAGCAAACTAAAAAGTGTTTCATGATGACCAATTTCGACTACGCAAACTCTGAAAACTGTTGCATGATGACAATGTTCGAACAGGCAAACTAAAAACTGTTTCATGATGACGAAGTTCGATCAGGCAAACTAAAAACTGTTTCATGATGACAAAGTTCGAACAGGCAAACTAAAAACTGTTTCATGATGACAAAGTTTGATCAGGCAAACTGAAAACTGTTTCATGATGATAAAGTTCGATCAGGGAAAATGAAAACTGTTTCATGATAACAAGGTTCGATCATGCAAACTAAACATTGTTTCATGCTGACAAGGTTCGAACAGGCAAACTAAAAAGTGGTTCATGATGTACAGTTCGAACAGGTAAACTAAAAAGTAGTTCATGATGACAAAGTTTGATCAGTCAAACTAAAAACTGTTTCATGATGACAAAGTTCCATAGGCAAACTGAAAACTGTTCCACGATGACAAAGTTCGATCAGGCAAACTAAAAACCAGAGGCGTGCACGGTAGGGGGGGGGGGGGGGGGTTGCCCCTGCCCTTTTTGGAACGAACCCTTTTTTGCCCCTTTTTGAAGAAAAAACTTGTCCTATTTTGGTGTTCTGCATTGCCAAATGCTTGTCACAGCGAGGAGAAAGGGCCTAGCCTAGAGCCCTAAAAAGGACAAAAAAGAAAGCCGGGAGGGCTAAGAAAGGGACCAAAAATGTTTTTAAAAAAAGAAAAAAAAGAGCGCTAAGCTAAAAAAAAAAAAATGGTCCCCAGAAAAAAAAGCCTCTGCGTGCCGTTTTACTGAAAGTTGCCCCTGCCCTCTCGGAGGTATCTGCACGCTACTGCTAAAAATTGTTTCATGATGTCAAAATTCGATCAGGCACACTAAAAACTGTTTCATGATGACAAAGTTCAAACAGACAAACTAAAAATTGTTTCATGATGACAAAGTTCGATCAGGCAAACTGAAAACTGTTTCATCAGGTAAACTAATAGTTCGATAGTTCGATCAGGTAAACTAATTACAAAAAAAAACTTGGTCACTAAAACAGACGATTTATTTTATGTAGCATCAGCAAAACGAATTACCGATCTCAAAATTGGTTAGTTTCAACTTTAAAAAATCAGACCTGTAGGTTTTAAAAGGCTTTAACATTCGTATTTCAGAGGCAAAGGTGCGTGGATTGAATGAGCACAGCGAACAATTTTTATGGGTTACTTTTTCATTGCGTTTCTTGCTTTGTTGCTCAATCTTTTATTTGGCGTTACGCTCGCCTTCGTGGGGCCTTTACTTTGGCGTTTGTTTAACATCTCTGTAACACTGACAACCCGGACCACTGCACTGTGACTGAGGTTGGTACTAACGACCTGGCTGTCGACGCGCCATTAAGCCCCACCCCCCCCCCCCTTACTTCAGGAGAGGTAGGCGTACAAACGGCAACCAGACAAATAAATCGTACGTTTTGAATAATGTAGATAAAATGCAGCCTTGCTACGAAATGTGATGAACGAACTGTGAGCAATAATTGCTTTTAGCTTGCATCGAAATAATCAGTATATCTATTTTGTGATGCTCTGGAGTTCAAAGAAACTGTATGAAGCATGGATCGACAGCAATGGAGCGAGCGAAGCGGGAAGATATGGATAGTATGCATGAACGCCAGCATAAGTCCAGACCTATGGAAAGTCTCCCGGTCAACAAATACTAGCTACAATAATGTTAAAGGAACGAAATAATTACGACTGAAGGTGTTGAAGCCACTGGTCTCAGTTTGTTGTAAAGATGATAATTCATTCGGCAAGTTACCAGCGATTGTTATTGTCGAGTTGCTTATTAAAGATAAAAACTAGCAGTGCTACAAAATTAAAGACGAACGACATTTCGAAAATACATTTCGAACTACATTTCATGTGTGGTGCAGTGGCAACCCGGAGCTCTACACTGTGACTGAGGTTGGCACTAATGAGCTAGCTGTCGACGCGCCATTAAACCTCAACCCCCCCCCCCCCCCAACTAGATTTCGAAAATACTCAATTTTCGCCATCAGGTTTATGAATTAAAATATTAAAACGTGGCAAGATCACTAAGTCATCATTTGTTGTTTAAAAGCTTAACACAATTTAAAAGAATAAAAGAATAAAAAGTCGAAAACAACCATTTTTCTTCTCAAAAGAGGCAGAGGTGGTCGAAATGAAAAAAATGTAAATTCCTCTATTGAAAGGAGAAATTGTGGTTTTTGACTTTTTATTCTTTTTGTTCTTTTAAATTGTTGTGCATATGCCTTTACACATGTGATGACTTAGTGGCCTTCCCATGTTTTAATATTTTAATTCATAAACCTGATGACAAAAATTGTTAATTTTCGTAACGTTGTTCGTCTTTTCAATTCCAAGATTCTTGAAGACACTTGAATGTTTTCGTCATTGTTAATGATCAGTTGTCATTGTTGGCAATTTACAATGTTGATTTCATTGTGCTTTCGTCTGTTACTGCACGAGTTTGCTTCCGTTTTCTTGGTTTCCAAGAAGGCACCAATGATAATTTATTCAATCTGTATTAGGCTTATAAGTGTATTGCTGAAATGTAATCGACCACTTTAGTGTTAGTTACCGCAAGTACAAAGGGGGAAAACAATGGTGATACTATACGTTTTTGTAACTATCAACACTAACTGATTTACACGGAGTTATTAGGCTACTTTCCGGATGTTCAAGTAATCTGCGCAGCTTTTCGATCAAACGCTTGAAGTACAAGCAATAAGTTTTAAAAAAATCAAGGGAGTGTAAAGAGGTTTTAATGGGTAGCCTAGCAACGTTGTAAAACTAATAAAAATGTTGATTTACGTCGTTGTTTGTTTTTTTTTTCCTGTGAAAAAGCAAGTAATTTGATTAGACATATTGGACATCCGATTCTCCTTAAATAACTGATTGATTGGAATAATCCTATTCCATTTGCAGGCGCGTTACAATAATATTGTACATTACCACGCTGAGTTCTGAAAATCAGTTACTCGTCTGAGTGAGAGATGTTGCCAGCAATTAATTCAGTTTAAATATGCACTGTGAAGAAACCTATGATTTCTGCCCAGTGCTCCACAAGACTGCTGTGCTTTGTTGCGCCGCTTATGTGATTTTTGCCCAGTGCTCTACAGCGAATTTCGGCCCTAAAAATGTCGACTTTCCTCGACCTTCGTCTTGACGAGACGAGGTCGAGACAGACTGTTTGAAAGTCTAGTCGTGGTTGACATGATAGCCGGCGAGATCAAGACGATACGCGAACCAATATAAACTAACCTCGCCTTGATGGTATTTTCGAATATAGCATTTTGTAATTAGATAGAATATGCTTTAATAAATGCTGGATTTGAGTGAAACCGAAACTTATTTGTTGATAAATCTCCGCAGAGTTTCGGTTTCAACATTCCGAATTACGACTGTTTGTTTTGTTTCCAGAGGCGTTAAATTCAATGAGACGGGTTTCCTCTCCTTTCGCGTGTACCTTCTGATGAAAATTTGTGCTCATGGCCTCTCCCCCCAACCTCCCGCCCCCCCCCCAATAAAGGCGAGAATCACCCATTAATAGACTGTCGTAACAGGGCCGTTGGTTGCTTGTGAAGAAATTTGTGGCCGAGTGGAATGGGTGAGAAGAATCGGCCTCTCCTTTTCCTCTCCCGTTTTTCCCTCCCCCTCCCTCCCTCTGTGTTTTTTTTCGCAACAGAAGCCTATTCAGACCAAAAGGTAACCTTGACAAAATGAAGATAATGGGCTACTAAAGGCTAGTTAGATGGTAAGGTGTTAGCCTGAGGTTTCCTTTTTACCACTCCTCTGAGTCTCATTCCGCAGTGCGTAAAAGACTGAAATCACTGTGATTGCCTAAGGCCTGCACAACAGCGATATCCCACACCAGTGTGACTTGTGGTTCCTAGATACCTCAGTTGAGTTAGTTTCAGTTTATAGCTTAAAACAGACTTAAAGGGCATCCTGCGTGAATTAGCTTTTGCGACATTTACGTATAGGTTAGAGTGAATGTAGCAATCCCATTTCTGACGAGGGAAAAAATAAGAAAATGACTGCCTTTGCAGTATTTACACATGTCCGAACTAATGTTGCAAACTTGACTCATACAGGAAAGCCAACCGGGAGGAATGTACCTTTAAATTTAGGATACGGATCATAGAACATGCATTCAAACAAATTTCAGTATACTAGTTGAGAAAATTAGCCTTTGATAATATTATAAGGCATAAACCTACGTCACAAAATTGTGAACTACAAGCTACTACGAGCCACAACTACAAGCATAAACAGAGTAGGTTTGAGACCATAGTTACGAAGGACTAAGAAGGAAGACCAGGTATAGATGCGACCTATGAAGAGCTATTATTTATTTTTGTTCCATGTGCTTTGAATTTTTACGTTTTTGTGGTATTTTACTTGACTTTGGCTTCTTAGTCCCATCTTTTATTGCTTGATGACGAAGCGGGAATTGCTTCGAAGCGTCGCAAATTATTTATTTTATGTGCAATATTACCAGTTTGGCAGTAATAGTGATTGTTTTTTACCAGTCGTCATTATTTTCTGCATTCTTCACACTAACAGAGCTTTCACTGTGATATATTATAACAAATAGTTCTGCGTTGATCATGTAGTACTCGGGACCACTAGCCTTAAAAATCGGGTTTCCTTACTACCGCTACTAAAAATCGGCTTAGGAATCCAACGAAAAAGCCCGAATATCTCTAAAATATTTGATTCTAAAATTTGTCTTCGAACCTGTGAATTTCGTACTCCAAAGTTCCTTTGTTATGACATTTCGATAAAATCGGAATAAAACTACGAAAGGCATCGTTTCCCAAATAGGCAAACACGCAAACAGACACACAATCCAAAGCCATTGAACGTAACGTGTTCTTGTCTAAACGTTTGTCAAGAAAGAGAAGAGACAAAAAAAAAAAACCATTGTAATCGCCTAACACTGTAATCGTATATAAACGCTGTGGTTTGATTTGTACATTCGACGCCATTATAACACCATTGAAAACCAATAACGTGAATTTGACGGCCGAAGTGCTATCGCGCTTCTAGATAAAGTTATAACGAATAGTCAACCACGCAATAATGGAGGGAGAACTGTGCCCTTTTTAGTTAATATATTTGAAGATATTGAAAATTAAAATCGACAAATGAAAGAATTTAACGACGCCGATACAAATTCAAACAAAGTTGTATGGGGTGGCAAAATGTTAAAATAACGATGACAATGAAGGTGGCGTTAAAAT
>JAHWFP010265289.1:0-11376 GCA_023313725.1 Lithobius niger
CATTTTTTAAATTGAATGTATTACACGATTGTACCGACACATTACGCCATTACCCGAGTACCTTCTCCTTCTTACCCCCCCCCCCCCCACTCACCCCATCCCCCTAACGATTAAGAATTGTAGGGCTAAGGGTATTGCTCTTATATAGTAATGTCAGGAATGTAGCATGTATTGCTACGTATGCTGTATTTGCTCCTATGATGGCCATTTCCAAAAGTTAATTTACCTTACCTTTTTTTGTAATGGTGAATTTTGGCTGTGGACATTTAGACGATGGACACTTAGGCAATGGACATTTAGGCAATGGACACTTAGGCGATATACTTTAGCATAGGACATAAACCATTGGACACAGTTATCGACGGGCAAAATAAAAATATTTTTTTTTTTACCTTAAAGATTTTATACTTTAAGCGTATTTGAAACTTGTATGCTTTCCACTTAAATCGAAACTTGTAGAGGGTAAAAGTTCATACTTTAAAATTGAAGAAAAGTTCATACCTTACACTTTAAAATCTAAACTTGAGCATGATAGTTTATCTTTAAAATTTTATACTTTACACTTAAAATTAAAATGTTGATGCATGATCGTAAATTTTTCTTACGACTATGCCCATGCGTGCACTCCTGAAAATCACTTGATTAACTTTTAACGGCGTCTAAACAAAATTGGGAGAGGGTGCGCAGTGGAAGGGTACCATTGGGTACCCTGCCTTCGCTCAAATTTTACCAGGCAGGGTAAGCAGTTTCGCCAGGTAACGACTTTCTTGACTTTTGTATGGTTAAAATAAAAAATAAAATAAAATTCGCCACATAGTGTGGTCAGGAACCGAAAGGTGGTGAGCCACTTACTCCGGGCCTAATATAAAACTCTTATTTAATTCGGTTTTAACTCTTATTTAATTAGGGCTTACGTCAGTCTTAAGGACAGCTGTAGACTTTTGGTTCCTCAATACGTTATACCGCCATTGACAAAAGTGTTTTGAGGATGATGAATAAAGGAAATAATCCTTATTTGCTTGAAATATGAGGGAACAGGAGTACTTACGGTTTTGGGAGGTGGGGAAAGAGGGTATTCCTGCAGCTTATTGTTGATCCTACTTCCTTGTGTATCACCATTCGTCTCTCCAACCCGCAATTGATCGCCCGGACATTTAGGAGCAACTAGTGGACTTTTGGGCGAAATAGGATGAAAAATTAATAAACATAAAAAAAAATACACTAAACATCAGCAAATTTATTTTTAATGTATCAATACCATTCTTTATGCTTATAACTCACTGTCCAGTAACCAGCAACTGCTAAAATATGAATGTAATGTCACCTAAGTGTCTGATATTTGTAGCCTAATTGTCCAACCGTTTGGAAAATTATTGTGTTTTTGCCAAAGTGTCCGTCGCCCTAAGTTGCAGTGAATCCATCTTTCGGTCAGTTTGAAAGTAAAGTTTAAAATAATTTTTTTCCATTAGTATTCACAACACTTCGCGTTGGAGTTACTGAAACGCTGCCCCTGACCGTTTCTGGTTGCTTCCTTGCAGCTCTCCTCAATATCCTCGCGACTGGTTAGAAATACGTGAGCGTTTGGACGTATCGAGTGGGGGAAAAGAAGCTCCGCGAAAACCTTAAGGCTCAACCAGAGTTTAAATAAATAGGTTTGCATCTCTAACCGCCGTCTGAAGTTGTGATATAAAAAATAATGTCAAAAATTCATGTTTAGTTCTAGTTCACATAGTTCAGTTGCTAGCCCGTTAGTGCCATGGTTTTAGTTAAAACAGAAACGTGAACTAAATCCGTACTTCATGAAAACCGGCTAAAGTTGGCAAAATTATAAACTGAGTTGGAAAAACTGAGTTAGCTGTTTGATTTTTTGTAGTTCTTTTTCTGTTAACCTATCGCTACTACGATTTGAATTAGTATTAATGCAGAAACAACAGCATTTCCCAAATCAAACTAGTTACACATTTTTAAGAAATGTTTGAAGGTCCAAAATTTGACGGTAAGCGTCCATAAGATCCTAGATTAAAGGACAAAAGCGACTCAAAGGTCACGAAATGAGGACAAAAATTACTCTACGATCCCCTGAATCAAGGGAAAAAATGAAATTAAAGTATATGGATTTTAAATGTGAAGCTTTTGTCCAATAATGTCTCAGGTTGTTTTGGACAAAACTGAATAAAAGGTTTAGACATTTCTTTCGTTTTTCGGCGCTTCATTTTTCAAAAACTGGAGCATGATGGTGCTTCAAAATGTGAAAGTTTTTTTTATTTTGCAATGAATAATACCTGTATAAGTCTCCTAATCGTTTGGTAGAAAACTGAGAAAAAGATTTCATTATTTTTCACCTTTCGATAGTCCATTTTTAAACAATTTTCTGCCAATCTTCTCCCTCTTCTTACCCCTCCCCTAATCCCCATGCTTGCACACAGCAGTCATCGTCATTCATTATAGCATTTAAGGTCCAAAACGTACAGTTTAGCCAACCCCGAATCCTCAATGGCCAGCTTGTCTGTTTATATAGTTTTAAACTGAACTCGGTTTAATTTAATTTAAATCACAATTAAATTTTTACGAAACCTACTACTCTAAAAAACGAATAAAAAAGCACTACTGTCATTTTTGAAGCCAGTTGGCAAAATCCTAAGATGAGTTGACAAAATGAGAGTCTCTCGTCCCCCCGCCCCCCACCCCCACGAACAAAGTACCCTTCACGTAGGCCCTGTTTATCGCAGCGAGCAAAGTAATGCATAAGGAAATATCTTTTAACAGAACATACAAGCCACGTGCATCCTTAATTATGGATTAAAAATTTTGTAAGTCCTCGTGCATCTTGGGAGCCAGCTTCAAAGGCTAACGATATTACTGCCACTAGACGGCACCGTCGTATTTTCTTTATCACCTAAAACCAAAACTGTTGTAAAAAGCCGCCAAGTTTCCCAAAAGGATCGGCCTTTGAAGGTAGTGATATCATTCAACCAGGGAAAGGCTGCCAAGGTTAATCCTATTAGCCAACTTATTCGCACCGAATAATACTTTGGACGTTAAATGAAAACTAGAAGATTGCTGCTACTCGCTGTAGTATTTAACGTCCAACGTATTATTCGGTGCGATAAAGTTAGCTAATAGGATTATCCTTGGCGGCCTTTCCCTGGTTGAATGATATCACTGCCTTCAAAGTCCGATCCTTTTTGGGAAACTTAGCGGCTTTTTACACCAGTTTTGGTTTTGGATGGATATTACAACTTTCGTAGGACTGTGAACGTACAAAAGGTTTCCACATCTTATCTTCATCTGTACTTTTTTTTTTGTGGAGAAAGTTTATATTTATAAATTTTCACATTGATGATTTTCAAATTTACCAAATTTACCAAATTTCCGGCGTTAGGTTAGCCAAATTGACACGGCTTAGTTTATTGTACGACCATTCTTCACATGCTTAAGTTTTTTCAATCCCATTTTTGCAGACACTGGCTAACAATCGCTGATTTCGTTCGCTTCGCCCACTCAATCAGCGCATGCCCTTTAGTTGTACGTACCATATTTTTACTCAATAATTAATGACGCAATTGGCTTGTGTGTTGTGTTAAAAGATATTTCTTTGTGCATTCCTTTACTTGCTGCGAGCAAGCGCTAGAGAGAACTAGGTAGCGCTACATGGTGCTAGATGTTGCAAACTTTCGTTTGGTGGCAACACGCCTTTAAGGGATCGTGCACAAACGACATTACGCATGGAGGATGGAATTCAAGGAGTGTGACAGTTTCAGTGAAGGGGGGGGGGAAAGGGTCACCAAATTTGTGACGGCATGCATTCTTATTTTTACCAAGCAAAGAAATAACTTCCAAACGTGAAGCGCAAAAAAAAAAAAAAAAAAAAAAAAAAAACTGGTTCATTAAGCAAAATTAATTAAGCCCTTCTCGGGACGCACGCATGGGTTTTTTTTTTCTCAGAGCATGAGACATTTTGTATGCCATTGTCTAAAAATAAAAAAATTCCTATCACGCGTCAGCACTTTCATCAAACATTTCCTGGCGCCGATGACCATATCAGCGCTTTGCTCCATTCACATAAACGCTTCGAAACAAATCTAAAGGTCGTTCAGAGGCCTATCACAACTAAAAACTTTGTTCTAAAGAATGACTTTTACGAAATATCCAACTTTTGCACACTCACACTGGAACTAAAACACAGATAATAATCGTACTCCACAACAAAATGTAAAATACTGATTTTGTTTGTTTGGTAAAAAAAAAATACAAAGCCGTCACCCGCATCTGAAAAATCACGAATAAAACGTAAAAAAAAAACCACCACCCGCTCGCGTCAATTTTTGTTAGCACCACTCCCGAGAACTACTTAATTTATATTTAGCGGCAATTTATTTTTAGCGGCCGGATTTATTTCCGAACAAAATTGGACCCGGATTTTTTCGTGCTGCCCTCTGTTCATCGGTGACGAAGGAGGGGACGGGGGGGGGTATGACGTTTGTGCCGTCGTATTCTAGTGGGAGGTTGCGAAAATTATGATAAATTATGACGGAGTGGAGGGGCGGAGAACGTTAAAGAAAAAAGGAAATTATTTGGTTGACGTCAATTGTGTACGGCCCGTAATTGTAACACTCCAACGAGATAGGGAGCTTCGTCTAGCTGCAAATAAGCGTTTCAGTAAAATGTACCTGCTTCGATAGTTAGCTAGTCTTTAACGTGAAGACCAAAGCACTCGGGCAAGAGATCGGGAAAACAAACGTTTTTGTTTGACATAAATAGATGCGCATTCCGTTGGGTGCGTTGCGTTAGCTTCCATCTAGGTGTACCGATTTCGTGTGTCGCACGGCTGAAAACAAATGAACTTAGTTCCTACATAACCGTCCGTCGGAAAAGAACCAGTCGGCAAAATGAGGCACAGTTCAACACTAGCTTTCGCCCTATTCGTTTGCTTACAACTCGCACCCGTAACTGGTAGGTGATTGTGTTTTTAAGACGTAGATGAGCAAGCAGCATCATGTCAGAAAGGAGTTGCATGTTTATTTTTGCCTTGACTGACAAGCATTAGCTGCCAAGAGAAGTTATATTGACTGTCCTTGTTTTCTCTCTTAATTTTCTGGCTGCTTAGAAGGTATGGGATAGATTACACGGCGTTTAATTTATTGCTGAGGTACAGGGATCGTGCATGCTCGGGTGTGTCATACATTTGCCCGTCTTACGCCCCCCCCCCCCCCCCCCCCCCAGACCAAATATGAGGGTACCCCTGGATATTCTCGAATTCAAACTGAAATTGAAATCTGGGGATTCCGTGGTACGAGCGCACAAGCAAATTACGCATAGTTGAGCGCGCACTACCAAAAATGACCGTATATCTAGAACACTTCAGTCAGTGCGCACCTCACTGGGGGAGGGGGGGGGGAGGTAGTAAGTTGGGCGGAACCGACAAACACCCTGCAGCTCCACCAATCAGAACTGCCGGAAAGTTACTGCCGGAGTTCATGAACAAGTCACATGTGATTGTTTTAAAAATTGTCTACTGATCTTTTCAGGACACTAAATTTGCTAAAAAGCACGGGTAGTGGGAGACGAGAGAGTACCTGATCCCCAAGCCGTTTTCATAGGTCCCCATTTTCAATAATTTTGTACCCTCAAAAACAAAATTTCCGGTTTCGCCACTAAAGGCTGCTCTATGTGTTTCTTTGGAGAAAACTGCTCATTTATAAGCGACATTTTCCCCAGAAATGGTAAGATATCAGCTTTACTTTGTTTTTGAGGCGGTTTAATGTGGATCACCTTCGTCACATATCCAATAAAATAGTCACAGACACCAGTAAGTTATTGTGTACATCACAAAGCCTCGCGAGCGAAGCCAGCGAGGTCGAATACTCGACTGAAATTTGGTTTTGTGTTCCTGTCTGGGACACAAAACGTTTGCAATTTTGTTTCGATTTGGTCTAAATTTCATGATAAGGTGCTTTTGTGCGCGAAAGAATAGATGAAGACGAGAAAATTCCTACCTCATATATTTTGAGAGATGTTCCGGAGATATTCGGGGACATTTGAGGTTAGAACACTGGGCAAAAAACATTTTAGGAGAGCACGAGGCAAAAATCATGCAAGCAGTACGATAATACGTATATTGTAGCATTTCTCGTTCGGTCGAGTAACTATGGTCTTCATAATTTAATTCTATGCCTAGCAGGAATTATAACTATTATGTGAATACATAATGTGAATACATCACGTATTCTTACCATTCCGACGAGTAGAAAAAACATGCAAACGCTGACGAAAATTATGACTTTCGTAGTACCACATCAAAAGTTTGGGAAGAATTAGAATTGAAGAAACAGAAATTTAGAAGAAAAAAACAGCTTTGTTGGTAAATTTAATCATATCAAAAACCAAAACTGGTTAAAGGGGCCGCCAAGTTCCGAATGGTTCGAAGGAGTGATATCAACACACCAAAACATTCGCCAAGTTAATCGCACCGCTTAATAAGTCGAAGGTTAAATGAAATCTAGAACTTTGCTACTTTCGGTAGCAATGTTCAAGTTTTCATTTAACGTCCAAAGTATTATTCGGTGCGATTAAGTTGGCGAATGTTTTAGTGTGTTGATATCACTCCTTTGAAGGGCCGAACCATTCGGAACTTGGCGGCCCCTTTTACCAGTTTTGGTTTTTGATATGATATCACTCATTTTTTTTTTAATTGTGTATTGACTCAACTCCACTACCGTGCAGATGAGTAATAAAGTGCCACGTCAACAAGAAATTGGTTTTCAACAATTTGCTACTACCTTTTGCATAGGCCGAACCATTCTCAACTTAGTCACCTCATTATTGGCTTTTGGTTTGGTTTTAACTTTGTTGTATTTTGTTGTATTCAGTTAGTTTTGGTCTGTTGATATCAGTCCTTTGAAGGGCCGAAACACTTTCAACTTGGTGGGCTCGTCACCAGTTTTTGGTTTTGTTTATTTTGCTTTGTTTTTACACTTGGTGAATTGGACGTGAATACGATTTCTTTGCAACGTTGTTTAGATTTATCGTGATACACTAGTGCGTGTCTAGGCACGCACGTCAGTATACACGTTCTCATTGTCTCATTGTTCTCACGTTCTTTTTTCCTTAAACTAGCTTTCTTTCTTTAAAATTCAAACAAGACAAGACAAACAAGACAAACTTCAGAAAAAGACTATGGAGCCAGAACACTCCATTTATTCGTGATTATTTGTCCAATTATTCCTGACTATTGATGCGAAATCGGCTACAATTTTAATCTCACTAAGGTGTGTAGTAAGTTTTTAAGAAAAAATGGTATATCTTTTAAGCAAATCAAATGCAAACGAAAAGGGATTATAAAGGTACAAATTCGCTAGCGGAATCCCTACTCGGGGCGTGGAATATGCTCACAATTTCAACCTTTTTTAAAAATAAATTTCTTTGAGCCTTAAGTCATATGAAGCAAACTAATGCTCATATCGACGAACCGGCTCAATATTGAATCTTACTACGTTAGGAAGTAAAGTTAAGGACGTGGGCGATTCGGAGATGCGAACCAAAACCATTTTTTCCTAACGTGGGGCGTTTTTACCAAGGGGCATTATTTCCTGGAGGCGATTTTTCCTAAAGGCGGTTTTTCATGCGTTTTGTCTGGGGCGTTTTTCCTAGATCCGTGCCGACCAGGCTAATATGAGAGTTATCCTTCATCGACTATGGGATCTATTCTGAATATTCCCTCGATCCCCTGCGATGAATCCTGTGCCATGATCAGCTGCTAGTTTGATTAACCGGTTTTCTTTTCCCCTTAGGTTTCTTGTTTGGCCTTTCTAAATGTCCTACAAGATTTTAAAATTGAGCTGGTTCTTCTCTTCTATCATTAGCAGACATTAGGTGCCACAGACTTCAAAACTGGTGGGGGGGGGGGGCGGAGGGGATGCAAAGAGCATTGAAAAAGGGTCGAAGAGCAACATTTTCAATTATAGCGGCAGGCACTATTTTACCGAGCCCTGGCATTTTGAGGTCTAAAAAAAACCCCAGTACTGTACTGACTGGTTCATATTGAGGTAGGAATCCAGGAATCACTATTGCAATCCTTGAACATCCTTTAACAGTGTTTGCCTTTGTTTTAGCGGTTTTTTTAATTTCTTAATTTTATCTACCGAAATGGAATCCAAATGGAAAATTGGAGCATAACTACAATAGTTACAAGGAAAGCAAAATAGCAACAATGTCTTCACTGAACGTTTTAACTGCCATGCAGTGAAGCTTAGGGACTGCCTCTACAAGTGAGTGCACGTATTTGATCCGAGTCTTTCCTGCGTCAATTTATGTAAGTAATTAGTGCAGTTCAGGATGCAATAAAAGTAAAACAACGTATGATACGGTTTAGACCTAACGTTTTGAGCCATCATTCACAACTCAGAAAGTCACGTTCGGCATGTGATTATTTTCTGATTTTACATTTATTATTTTTTTTCCGGCGATGATGCCCCTTTGAGTGACATCAAAAAGGGTCAAAGGGTTTTAGCGAGCGTTACCCGCACCCGGTTATCTGCCCGACGAAGCCCTAAGGCCCTAAGGCCCTATGTCTGCAACACCCAGAATGGATTCTCAGGAGGTCACCCACCTAGGCTGAGTGAAATCCAGCCTGGTCGCAACAATTGCCCAATGCAAAACGCATTGTTGTTACGAATGCCCACACTTAATTTCCAAAGGCGGAAAACCCTGGGCATTCACATTTACGAATACACGCACTTTTTAATGGCTTAAATAAATACAGATGCAAACCTGTTTACGTTGCCTTTTGGACTTATATGCCAGACTGCCTGAGCGGGGAATTGAACCCAGGACCTTTGAAACCAAAGGCCAAGGTCCTACCGCTGAGACAGACTGACACGGCCTTGAAAAAATAAATAAATAAATACAGATGCTCAGCGGTAGGACCTTGGCCTTTGGTTTCAAAGGTCCCGGGTTCGATTCCCCGCTGAGGCAGTCTGACATATAAGTCCAAAAGGCAACGTAAACAGGTTAGCATTTGTATTTATTTGAAATGTTGAGCCTCGGCTATCCGTTTTTAATAGCTTCGTAAATCATTATGGCATTACAGATTACTTCCATTAAGGAGTAAATTACAGTTTTATGCTGAGCAGGGAGCACCTGAAAAGAATATTTTGCGTTTCTGGCTCATTGGTAGAGGCGGATTTATATGTCTGCCACCTGGGACTACACGGATTTCCCCGCCCCCAGACAAAAAAAGTGTTTTCATCGGGTTTTTTTCAGGAAAAACGTTTCAGGAAAAATAATGCAGGATAGACCTACGATTAGATTACTCTAAAGGTGGGCGGATGGCATAATAAGGGGGGGACTGCATAGTTTATAAGTACCGGCATCTGTATGTCTCTGGGGAGGGATCGGAGAATTACACCCCACTTTACGACCCCCTGTTACGAGAAAACGTACGACCACCTTATTGTTAGGGTGCAATTATTTTTTTTTCAGTTTTGTGAAATGTATAAGACTATATGGAAACGAGATTTGGAAAAAACCTCGAATAAATAGATTTCTTTTGTTTGCCAAACATATTAACCTAATAATTTAGCATTACATTGTCCTCAATTAATGTCTCCCTGGAGGTTTTTTTAGTTGCTTGTAGCCACCTGCTTGCATGACCCACTGCGCATGCGCAGCCCTCTCTACATAAGCGAAAACGTAAACGATCTCGGCATTTATTTTCCTCCAGATGTTCCTACGCGTCACCTCGTCTCCCGCCTTTCGCGATTGAAGCCGTCTTTTCGGTCATCACGGATGCTGTGCTCTCTCCTGTTACTACCCTGTCCGTCCGCTACCACCGCTGCGCGCCCGGCTTAAGCCCTAACCAGACTGGCTGCTCGCGGCTGCACGCCGACGCAGTATGGTGTAAAAAAGACTTCAATATTTGTCCTTAACGCAACACCAACCACACGATTACTGCAATATTGACCTTGTAGGCACGTCGTTACGCATAGCTTCGCACGAAATTTTGTTCAGTCTGGAGAGGCCTCTAGTCCGGGACGTTCATGTCGACAACGTCGAAGACGATTCCCCGTTGCCAGGAATTTGTTTTTTTGTCTTTCGGTTATCTCCTTACGATGGAAGCGGCCCTTTCGCTCATCGCTCCGACCACGGATGCTGTGCTCTCTCCTGCTGCTACTTTGACCGTCCGCGGCGACGCTGCGCGCCCGGCTTAAACCGAGACGTTCTAGTCGTCAACGACGAAGACGATTCTCCATTACCAACATTTGGATTTTTTGCTTTCGGTCATATTCTTGCAATGGAAGCCTGCTGCTACTCCGACCGTCCGCGGCGACCGCTGCGCGCCCGACTTAAACCGAGACGTTCTTGTCGTCAACGACGAAGACGATTCTCCTTTGCCAGCAATTTGGATTTTTTGCTTTTCGGTCATCTCCTTGCGATGAATGCCGCCCTTTCGCGCATCACTCCGGCCACGGAAGCTGTGCTCTCTCCTACACTCCAACTGTCCACGACGACCGCTGCACGCCCGGCTAGACCGGAACGTTCATGAGGCCAACACGCATGTTTCGGTTGCGTCTACTGTGTGTCGTGAAAGGTGCAAACGCCTTTCGCGCATTTCTGAATCCGCCGCCAAGAAACGCAAGAATTCTGACTTCCTTTCGGCCAACACACCGATTCCTGCCACGTCGCAGCAAGCCAGACCACTCAAACGCCTGCCGCAAAACACATTGAATGCACTTGAATTGAATTTATTGAGGTAGTAATGCATTTAAGCAATACACTCACCTTAACTATACTAAAGCTACTTACAGACTAACCAACCCCAACCAATGCCACACACACACACATTCATTTCCCGGACGACAATGTAGGCAACACGTCTTAGTCTCGTTTCGGTTTCGATTGTTGACGACAACGATTGAAGTTGCTACCGAGTTTTGGTTACACGTCTTATCTCGACCAAGTTTTTCAACTGGGTCAAGACTCAATGCCTTGTTCGAGTGAAGAGTCAAGACTGTTCCATGTTTTGAGTGAAAATTCTAGGTCGGATGCCGTCCACATTTTTTGCTTCTTTTCTCTCCCGTGGGTGTCCCCACGTCTCAAACGCAAGTCGTCTGTTGATATTCTCTCTGCCGCTCGTCTCATGCGTGGCTAAAACCCACGCTTTGAGTGATTAATCAAGTTGGAAGCCATCTACACCTCCTGCCGCTCGTTTCGACCGTAGCTCACCCCACGTAACGAGTGAAAATCAATTCAACAGTTGCTGTCCACCGCTGCACGCCTCACTCGTGGCTACATCCCACGTTTTGAGTGAGGAACCAAGACATGAGCCATCTACACCTCTTGCCGCTTATCTCGACCGTCGCTGACCCCACGGCTCGA